>LPNX010364926.1:1904047-1931897 GCA_001517045.1 Pseudotsuga menziesii | reverse complement strand
ATCATTAGCAATCATAGGTAATAAGGTTTTTCAAATGATATTTTTTAAATTGTGTTGTGCAACGTTGACTTAAGGTTTCGACCCATACTTGGATAATTATTTGGTTGGGCACGTGGATAGGTTACATCCACTCCTTTGTTGACTTAAAACCATGCAAACCCTACTCAGTTGCAATGCAAGCCGCGAGAGTTTCTCCTTTGTTTGGCCGAGCAGAGACCTTGCGGCCATGAGAGGCCTGTAACCACCTTTAACATTTGGAATTTCTCTTGCAAATACTATACTGTGACTACTGGATGAAGTCGTTTATGGTTTGGGTTCTTTTACTGGTGGATGGAGTTACAGTAAGAGTGGATAATGGCCTTTCTTTATGGCTCGAGGGATGCATTGTTTTTAACCTGCAACTGAACACCATAACTTCTTCCCTCATATACTTGAGTCGATTTCTTGTGTTTCCTTCGCAGATGTGACCTCGTGTCTTCTTCCTCTCAGCATGGTTCCAAATGTGACCTCATGTGGCCATCCTTCCGTAGCTTCCACTCCAATTTACAGCAAGTAAATTCTTACTCTAAAATCAGTTTTTCCATTTTTTTTACTTACGAGGGTTTTACAATTTTTATGCAAACAAATATTTTAAAAAGATTTGGTTTGGAACTTGCAGGTTCTTGATTCCAGCTCCAATACTATAGGTGGAAATGAGCTCACACTTCAGTCCTTTCATGGGCATCCAATTGGTAAGCTCCGGTTCCATTGAGGGTTCTTCCTACATGCAGTTGTGGTTGTTGGAAGTTGGTTCCCGTGGTTGTAAAGCACGGCCTCGGTTCTCTGTTACGTATGTTTCAAATCTTGTTTGTTACTTGTGAATGTTTTTAGAAACCCTTAAAGGGTATTTCGTGCAGGGTGAAAAAGGATCTGGAAGCCGTGATGTAAATGGGTTTTAATTGATGTTTTTAGCCTTACGGCCTGAACAATGTAAATGCTTTCATTTTTAAAATAAAAGAGCCCAGCTCTGAACTCAAAGAGGCTTGTCGATCTTTGTCTAGTTTATTTCAGTTTTTACAGTAGATTTTGGTTGGTGAAGGAAGACTATGAAATAGTCGGGATTGCAAATGGGAACAGGATTTTTCTCCTGTCAGTAAAATATTTTGATACTGTTTAATATATATATATATATAGATTCTGCGCATTTTGGTTTTATTAACAGGCCTGAGCCTCGACCCTTTGACTCTAAAGGCTGTAAGCCATTCCTTATTAATGGATTCTGTATTTGCAAAAGGTTTAAGTAATATTTGATTATTTTAATTTCTGATTTCAATAATTTGTTTATATAATATTTTAATTTATTACCCTATATTTATAATGATTTCTAATGCACACTTTATGGGAAAATTATTGTGTTTAAGAGTAATATTTTACAAAAGGGTTAATTAATAAATAAACCCTACAGCTCGATGATAGTATTATTATACTTAGTAATTTTTAGGTCTGTTTATTTAATGATTTCTTTAATGATTTTTACAGTTTTGTTTATAAATTTCAGCTAAGAAAGATTAGGGTTTTAATGCTGCATCCTAGTGAAAAGGATATATTTATCTTTCAAATTTTAAATAGTGTATTACTGTAGAGACTTCTGTGGTTCTAAATATATTATAGTAGAATCCTTCTGTCTTAGACAGAGACACACAGTGTCTGGAATTCAATGTTATAAAAATGTTTTACAAATTCTTTTTACCTGGTTTTTAGATGTTAGCTTATTTACTATACTTATGTTTAATTATTAAACTGTAATCTCTATATTTTATAAAGAATACTAGTACTAGAATTATTTCTATAAATAATATTATTACTATTCTTTTACATACCTATCTTTTAGTTTATAACTGAAGTAAATAAATGCAGACAATATTTAATACTTCTTTACATTAGAAATCATAAGCAAACTAAAGTAAAATCTAGTTACAGTTTTTATTCAAGTAAAAGAATCATCTTATTCACCTAAACACCCAGCTGTACTAGAGTAATGCATGAGTCAGGCATGGAGAAATACAGTATGAAAATTCTAATTCTATATGTTTCTCATTTTGCATATTCATTTCTAATTTTAACATAATCTGTAATTTACCAAGTCTAACATTACACAGTTACGCCTTTCTTCATAAACCCTAAAATACTAACATGCCTGTAGTTAGAAACTAATAAACATTTTATTGCAGATAGTAAACAAATATAATAA
Source organism: Pseudotsuga menziesii (assembly GCA_001517045.1). Classification (NCBI taxonomy): domain Eukaryota; kingdom Viridiplantae; phylum Streptophyta; class Pinopsida; order Pinales; family Pinaceae; genus Pseudotsuga; species Pseudotsuga menziesii. Next base: position 1,929,667 of record LPNX010364926.1, on the reverse strand, counting down.
CATAAAGACAAATAGAACCTGTCAATGATAGAAGACAACAGCTTAAGGAGGTTGTTCCTCCCAACCAAACTCCTAGAGAGCGCTCAGACAACGCTTCCTCAAGACCCCCGAGCTTGCTCCTGGTCTTCTTGGTAGAGAATTGGGTGGAGAATATAACTTTAAGACCTCTATCACCTGACTGGTACAATTACCTCAGTAATTAAAATATTCTCATAGCAGTATGAACTTCATCCTAAAAGCTGCAATAAGTTCAGTCTCAGCAGTTAACCCCTCAAACTCACTTCAGTAATCTCGTCAATTGAATTTCTCTTGAGTAAATTCATTCACTCTGAATGATCACCTCTAGAATGAGCAGCCTCAACTATCTTCAATGGGAAAGTTTATAGAGATGCCTAGGGCTTCTGATTCAGTTTTCATTTAATGAGCCACTTGCTCTGATTCCACTTTCTTGGGGAATCATGACCACACATATAGGGAAGTTGCCACCTGCAACAGTTGGAAGTGGTTTGAGGATGCTACCACTTGTCAGTTTACTCTCCACCCAGTATCCTCCACCAATTAACTAGTAAACACTCTTTTAACAACTTCCCTAAGATGTTGTCTCATCATTTATTTATTTATAAATAAAATATTCTGAATTACATTAATTATTCTTGACCCCAGTGGGTCATCAATTACAAACTTAGCATAAAATATAACACAATTTTCTTCAAATAAAATTAAATTGTTTTTGCAAATTGGGGCATGTGACATACACACCCCATTAAATTATAACATCGTCCTCAATGTTATTTATTCCTCGTCCTCAGAGTTCCCCTGAAATAGAATTGGATATGCATCCCGCATATGACTTTCCAATTCCCAGGTGGCTTCCTCTGGACTAAGGTTCTTCCATTGCACCTTCACTTGACCAATGGTGCGGTTTCGAAGTGAGATATCCCTCCGCTCGAGGATACAGTCTGGTTCCACTATAAAATCTCTTTTGGGTTCCACCTGCACATCATTCCAATTAATAACATGAGTAGCATCATGTACATATTTTTTTAATACAGAAATGTGAAAAACATTGTGAACTCTTAAATTCGGTGGTAAAGCTAATTGATAGGCTACCTATCTGATCCTAGACAGTATTTCAAAAGGACCATAATATTGAGGTGCTATTTTAGCATAGCTACCCAGCCTCAGAGAACACCTTTTGGGTCACACCTTAATGAAAACATGTTCACCTACCTAGAAGTCCTTTGGAGTTCATTTAAGGTCTGCTTGACTTTTCTATCGATCTTGCACAATTTTCAGATTACCTTGTACCTATTTTACAATTAATTCCATTTATTTCAATAATTCAGGTCCTAATACTAACCTGTCTAGTGGATTACTCCAAGAGATGGGAGTATTGCATTTCCTTCCATACAGAATTTCGAAAGGACTATACCTAGCTAAAGCTTGATAATGATTATTGTAAGCAAATTCTACTAGGTGTAAATAATCTTCCCATTTACTTGGCTGCTCCTTTACGTACATTCTAAGTAGATCTTCCAATACCGGATTTACTCTTTCAGTCTGTCCATCGATTTGAGGATGGAAAGAGGTACTAAAATTTAACGCAGTACTTAATCCTTTAAAAAAGATCTCCAAAAATTACCTATAAATTTAGGGTCTTGGTCTGAAATTATCACCTTCGGTATTCCATGCAACCGAAAAATTTGTTTTAGAAAAATATCAGCAGTATTTGCAGCTTTATAAGTAGTTTTTACAGGTATAAAATGAGATTCTTTACTCAATTTGTCAGCCACTACCATTATTGAGTCATTTAAGTTCTGATTTTTAGGTAATTCAGTAACAAAATCAAGGCTAATTATCTCCCATTTCCAGCTAGGGATAGGCAATGGCTGAAGTAGACCCACTAGATGTTGATGTTTAGTTTTTACTTGCTGACATTCAAAGCATCTAGTGATATATTCTGCTAGTTCAGTTTTCATGTTTGGCCAGAAATAATATTTTCTTAGCATGGTTATAGTTTTCTGATAACCTAGATGCCTTGAATAAGGAGTTTTATGAATTTCGTTTAAAATTAATAGCTTAATCTTAGGTACATTAGGTACGTATAATCTATCTTTATATAGTAATAGACCCTTTTCATTCAAGATGTACCCTATACTTAGACTTTCTATTAAATTCTCTTTTACTTTTGCTTGTAATTTTCGGTAATTTTCATCTTGTTCTATTCCCGCTTTAAGTTGTTCTTCTAAATATGTTGTATAAGTGCTGATAGCTGCTATAAAATTCAGCTTTGCATTTATTCTTAATGCATCAGTAACTTTATTCTCCTTTCCTTTGATGCGTTGAATTTCAAAATCGTTTTCACTTAGAAAAGCTAGCCACCTAACTTTCCTAGCATTCAAGTTAGGTTGATCTAACAGGTATTTCAATCCTTTATTATTTGTCATTAAAATAAACTTCCTTCCAATTAAATGATGATGCCACATATTTAAAGCATGTATGGAAGCAGCTAATTCTAAGTCACAGGTTGCATAATTTTTTTCATGAATCTTCAGTTTCCTAGACTCATAAGCAATGACATGTCCTTCATGAGTCAATACTCCACCTAAACCGTCATTGCATGCATCAGTACATACTATAAAATCTTTATTAGGGTCAGCAATTCTTAAAATTGGTGCGGTGGTTAGTAAGGTTTTTAACTTTTTAAAACTATCTTCGCACTTTTGATTCCAATAAAATTTCTTTCCCTTTTTCTACAAGGAGGTTATTGGATTTGCAATTCTTGAAAACCCTTCGATGAACCTTCGGTAATAACCGATAATCCCCATGAATGATTGGACGTCAGTTACATCTTTTGGGACTGGCAAATCTTTGATTGCCTTTATCTTTTCGGGATCCACCAAAATTTCTTCTTTAGTCACCACATGACCTAAGTACTAGATTTTATCTTTAAAGAAGTCACATTTACTAAATTTCGCAAAACATTGATGCTCTTGTAACTCTTGCAAGACAATTTTTAAGCATTCTTTATGTTCTTCTTTAGATTTAGAATAAATTAATATGTCGTCAATAAATATGACCACAAATTTATCCAGAATATTGTGTATTACATTATTCATTAGACACATAAAAATAGCTAGAGCGTTAGTAAGCCCGAAAGGCATAACGACTAACTCGTAATGTCCATATCGAGTTCTCAAGGTTGTTTTAAAGATGTCTTCATCCTTAATTCGGACCTAGTGATATCCAGACCGTAAGTCAATATTTGAAAACATCGTGGCTCCACGTAGTTGATCAAACAGATCATCTATGCGAGGTAATGGATATCTATTCTTGATAGCCATTTTATTTAATTGATGATAATCTATTCATAGTCATAGAGTTCCATCCTATTTCTTAACGAAGATGGCAGGTGCCCCCAGGGAGACACACTAGGCATAATATAATTCTTATCAACAAGTTCTTTTAACTGTGACTTAAGTTCATTTAATTCGAGTATATTCATCCCATAAGGGGATTTTGAGTTGGCCACTGCACCAGGTACCAACTCAATAGTAAAATCTAATTCCCATTTTGGAGGCAGTCCCAGAATTTCTTCCTAAAATACATCTGGATATTCCTTTAGAACCGGTATGTCCTCCAATTTTAATTTATCTATGTTGTTCATGTTTTCTTCGTCAATTACTGTTACTGCATAATCCTTACAGCCTTTCCTAATAGTTCTCTTAAGTTGTAGAGCAGAGAGCTGCCTTACGGCTGTTTTCCTAGGGATTCCCTTTACACTTATTAACTTTCCATCATTATTTATGAAAGTAAAGGTTTTATCGAAGCAATTCAAGGCCACCCTATGTTGCTCTAACCAATCCATACCAATTAATATATCATATGAACCTAAAGGTAGTACATTGAGATTAACAAAAGTTTCAAACTGATCCATAGTTACTGCACATTTTTTTACAAATATAATTACCTTTCTCTTTGCACCATTAGCTAACTAAACTAAACAAGAACTTGCAAACTTTTCAACTGGAAGTTTACACTTTTCTACCAAATTAAGAGAAATATATCTTAAACTAGCTCCTAGATCAATTAAAATAGATATAGGTATTTGAGTTATCTTACCTTCCACTTCCACCATAGAAGTTTAATAGTCCGCTTGCCGATTCTCTAATGCTACATTGATCCTGGGCATTGTCCTCACTAGATCACCAATAATCATCTCCTCCTGTATTGTGTGGATATTTCTAACAGTCTTCTTCCAATTGGGGTAGACTGATGCATAATGCAGACCATTGCATTCCTAACACTTTATGGGTTCTTTTCGTTCAAAGTTCTTTGTATAGTTACTGTGGTTCAATAGCAAATTCTTTGTTCTTTTGATTATTCTGATTGGTCTATGAATGAATTTTATTCCCTTGGAAATTATTATTTGAAAAATTTCTAGTGTTATTATTTTTAGAATTTCGATTAGGTACAAACTCTTTCTTCTTTTGTTCAAAGTTATTATTCCTTTTGGCCTTCCAGCTGGCCATACTCTCCTTTTTATGATTGTGTTCATAACAAAAATTTGCTTTCCTCATGGCTTCTTCTAGAGTTTTTGGATTGTCATACTCAATCCTGTCCTTTATATGATAAGGTAAATAGCTGAGAAACCAATGTACCTTAGGTTTCTCATCAACAAAGTATGGCACATACCTGAGCAGGCTTAAAATTTACTATTCAGTTCTTCTATATTCATTGTACCCAGTTTTAACTCATAGAATTCCTTAGCCCTTTCCTCATAGTACTGTTCAGATAAACATTTCTCTCTGAAATATTTATTGAATGTGCTCCAATTTATGTTTTTCTCTCTTATACATTTCACTCTTTTTAAGTCTCGCCACCATATATCAACTTTTCCCGTAAGATTATAAATAACCATCCTACGCTTCAGATGATTAGAATAGTTATAAATTTGGAAGTACTTCTTCATCCCGGATAGCTAGGATTCTGCTTCTTCCCCCTTTTCAGTTTCTCCATTAAATGTTGGCGGCTTGATCTTCTTGAACTCCCCAGAGATTTCTTCATACGGTTTATATTTTATTTTCCTAGTATGGTGGTCATCTTCACTACTGTCTCACTAGTATAATGAGAGTTGTGTTTATCGCCATATACTTTGGAAGATGAGCTACTTTCATTTTTAACTTGTTTATCCTTTTTATACTTATGCTGATAACCTATATATTTAGACTCAGTTCTTTTACCCTTTCCCTCAGTATGAAATATTTCTATTAAGATCTGATTCAGCTCCTCTTGAGCTGTCAGAATCCTCTCTTTTCTTTCTTAACTGATTCCATCTCTCACTTTAATTCTTTAACTATTTGTAGTATTTCGGAATAATTATTGGTTATATATTCTTGTATAGGTTCTTTTTGTAGATTACCTCGTTCAGTGTAAGGAGATTCCTCATCTGCATATTCTTCCAATCTTTCCATACCTATCATTAACTCCGAAACAAATTTCTCTGTGTGTATCATTCAAAGAAAACAACATCAGCATAATTATTTAAATTTGTTGTTCCATATAAGTAAGTTGAGCTTCATTAAGTCCTAGTGTTTGAATCTTGTGCTCTGATCCCACATGTAATAACACAAAATTTTGTAAAAAATTAAAAAAAAATTAAGTGACATAAAATGTCTAAAGTCACAGCTAAGTAACCCCTAACGGTTAGCAGAAAATGAAACAGTTTATAAGAGATCATGGAATTCTTTCATTAAAATAATTTGTAAACTAATGGTTGTAATCTTAAACACTTGTGTTAGTACTACCAGCGTAGATCCAAATCCTAGGCTCTATGAAGCACCGAGAGGGATCAAATCTCTTGAGGTGCAAACCTCTAAGCACCTCTTCTTAGTTATCGCATGATACTTAACTGTTTTCTTCTTAGTTATTGCATGCTACTTAACTCTTAGATTGAAATCCTACCTCAATTAATAGTTTTATGTTTAACCATTAGTTTATGTGATACTGCATGACCATGTTAACACAACGATTAATTTATTACTATGTATTATGTGTTCCAAGTGGAGACCATGAAAATAAAGAAGTGTCAATATACTTTGTTAACAAGTCTTTGTTAACAACTTTAGATCATGAATTACATTGCAATTGTCAATCATTAATGAGTAGTTACTTTAATGCTTATTATAGAGCTTTTGTATTCATATAGTCTATTGCTAAAGTTATATTAACTATTTTTACACTAATATATAATTGTCGTATAATAGTCTATCCTATTATGTTGTACACCTATGTCTATCACTCAAAATGGAGTTAACTAGTTAATGAGTAATTAATAATAGTAGAATCTATCATTTATTGCCTATGTGTAAAAAAAAATTAATGAAAATAAATATTAAGATTATAATTATAGATATAAATACAATGATAATATTATTAATTACAAATAATATAAATCTCTTAAAATAAGATAATAAACAATGTACAATATGAAATTAATAAAAATAAATAAATTTAATTCTATAATATTCGGACTCTGGTACATAGCATTACTTAATAATAATGCCATATGAATAATCTAAGTTAAGGCATTGAATTAATCCAAGAAACTCTTTATTTTTGAATTTTTCAGATTTGTTCTCACATGTGGATGTATACTCATTGGGCACTTTTCTTAACTCTTTAAAATACAAAATCATATAGTTATTTATATTTTTATATTTTTATTCGCATGAGCATGTTTTGGGGCAAAAGTTCATGGACTGAAACCTTTTCCTGAATCTCGATGCCGATGGTTCTGTGATGTTTCCGACCTTCTAATATCTGACTGGCATCTACCAACAAATACAGAGATCCACCCGAACTGTTCTCCTGGCTTGCAATCTTTTGATTGGATAAACAGAGGCTTCTTATACTTGAATTCCCCTGACTTCTCTCTTCACTACGAGATACATGAGTATTCATAACAGATTGTAGAGATTTCCGGGAGCCCACCTGTTAGGAAACATGAAAATTGAAATGAGATTTCATAAATTAGCTAATTCTAATATACAGTGCCTTAAATATTGTAAGTCCGATATTGAGAATTAGAGAGATTTGCATTTACTTTAAGGGACTTAGAGGACGCCTTGACATTGACAGAATGCTAAATGCTGGGAATGGGATGTAGAGATGGAATGGGTTCTTTTTTGCCCTTGATATTCAATTGCAGCTTCATATTTTCTTGGCACTCAGAATTTTGGGGAGGAAAAGAATATTGGTCTCCCAAATATGACCTTAAACAATTTGGGAGCTTAGCCGAAACACCATCCATTGATGGAGAAGAATGAGCAATATTGATGTTATGATCAAGTTGGGAATACATGTGCTCTGCAGAGAGGTTAAAGAAGAGGTAGTACTTACTGTTAATTTGATTGATTGCTGTGTAAGGTTACCACGATTCAATCTCTCATCAGTGCTTCTTACAGAAGTACGCTCCTCTTGACTGATCAATACAGTTACAGTATTCTTTTCGTCCCTAAGTCGAAAACTGAATTGGGTCTGAAGAATAATTGTGAATGAAACATACCACTCGTTCTGAAACCGCAATACTATATGAATTACGTGCAGAATCCAACTAACTCTACAGGGGAGTCTCTCGCCCATCACACCCCCAACTATCCTAACACGATCTGTCGCAACAAAACTGTATTTTATTCAGAGTTGACAAAATTGTATTTTATTCAGTGTTGTGGATAAGAATCTCTAATGCTCTCATGGAAGCGCAAACACAGACTACACTTCAAACTTTCTCTCTTTTACTTTACATTCTACTTTATAGTGGACATTTACATGAGGATTTATGCTGATCAAACTTGATCATAATATTTTATCCATATTATCTTTATCATGTTTTATCCTACACAATGTTGTATTTGAAAATTGTGTTTGGAAATAAAGTAAGAAATCATTTTTTTCATGATTGAAAATCAAAGTAAATAGAAGTAAATATTTATAGCTAACATTTACATGAGGAATACTTTACAACATCTCCAGAGTAATTGAAAATCATAAGTAAATAGAAGTAAATATTTACATTTTACATGAACGTGACATAACCTCTCCCTCATAATATTTATAGCCTACATTTACACAAGGAACGTTAACATCTTTCTTATAATTGAAAATCATAAGTAAATAGAAGTAAATATTTACATTTTATATGAGGAACGTTACATAACCTCTCCCTCATAATATTTATAGCTGACATTTACGTGAGGAATGTTAACGTTACAATATCTCCCCCACACTACTTACATTTGGAATTAAAGAGCTCCCCCATAATATTCACTTTCACTATTATATTTTGCCTAACATGTTAGTAACGTTAAATCACGTGACAAGATCTCTCCCATAATATTCACTTTCACTATTATTTTTTGCCGCAATGTTAGTAACGTTACATCACGTGACAAGATCTCCCCCATAATATTCACTTTCACTATTATTTTTTTCCGACATGTTAGTAACGTTACATCACGTGACATCACGTGACAAGATCTCCCCCATACTGGGCTGTAGAGTGCCTCTCGACGCAATTAGTAACTTAACAGCTTTAATTTTATCAGAGTTAGAAAGGGACTTACATTAAGCTGCTGCTAGATATACGGATGATTTACTTTTGTCAAGAAGGTAAGAATTCTTGTTTGAGATCAGGGCTTACTTAGCGTTCTGCTAACTCAATTTGACTGTTGGTTCCTTACAGGTTTAGCAGGTAAGTGTAAGATCCAGTAGGTGTTATTTTAAATTACGTCGAGAAAATTACTTTCCTATCATGTTAAGCTACTAGTTTAAGAGAAGGTTAAATAAGCTGCTTGTCTATAGGAAGGTAAATTCAATTCTTTTTCCGTTGTTATAAATCAATAGTTGTATTTATAGATAACACCATATTGATTTTTTATCAAACCTAAACAAAGGTTTAAATTGGCTGGAACAAGTACTAACCAAAGTTCCTTCAATCATTTAAAAACTTAAGACACTGTTTATCATCTTATGTTTACAGCAAAGGTTTTCTATAAATTTCTAGAAAGAGAATAGAGCTCAAGGTTTTGGGGCTTAAGTTCACTTTGAACTGTTTAGTGATCTCACATCTAAACTCACTACAATACTCAAAATATGTCCTTCTCTTAAAGCATGAACAACTTCCTATGTTTTTCAATTATAAATTTAACAATGAGTTATTAGAATCATTAAGAGAAATTCTCCATTATCGTTAGTATTCAGTTTCTTAATCACTTCCTTCATCAAAATAGTATAAAGGTCAGATTTGTGGAATTTTATGGCTTTTCCTTTTAAATATAGTTATAAGCTATATTATAACCATCTCTTAACTCTATACTATTTCTAAAATTACACCATATATTTGACTTGTTTGAAAGCATGAAGATTTTCTATGATAACAAATAGCATCCAAGTTGTAACAATAGTATTCAAGTTACAACTATAGTAATTTGAGTTATAACAATTGTATTTTGAGCTATAACCTAAGGTAGAATTACCTACCAAACAAACTACTATGATGAATTGAATGATGGCAAGCCTATCTTATATAGTTTAAACCTATACTTTGCTAAATTCCAAGGCATAATATATATATATATATATATATATATATATCATTGGCATACTGTATATCATTAGCAATCATAGGTTATAAGGTTTTTGAAATGATAGTTTTTGAATTGTGTTGTGCAGCGCTGAATTAAGTTTTTGACCCACACTTGGATAATTATTTGGTTGGGCACATGGATAGGTTACATCCACTCATTGGTTGACTTAAAACCATGCAAACCCTACTCAGTTGCAATGCAACCTGTGAGAGTTTCTCCTTTGTTTGGCCGAGCTGAGAGCTGGCGGCCATGAGACGCCTATAACCACCTTTAACATTTGGCATTTCGCCTGCAAATACTATACTGTGACTGCTAGGTGAATTCGTTTATGGTTTGGGTTCTTTTACTGGTGGATGGAGTTACAATAAGAGTGGATAATGGCCTTTCTTTATGGCTCGAGGGCTGCATTGTTTTTAACCTGCAACTGAACACCATAGCATCTGCCCTCATACACTTGAGTCGATTTCTTATGTTTCCTTCACAGAGGTGACCTTGTGTCTTGTTCCTCTTGGCATGGTGCCAAATGTGACCTGGTGTGGCCATCCTTCCACAGCTTCCACTCCAATTTACAGCAGGTAAAGTCTTGCTCTAAAATCTATTTTTCCATTTGTTTTACTTACGAGGGTTTTACAATTTTTATGCAAACAAATATTTTAAAAATATCTGGTTTGGAACTTGCAGGTTCCTGCTTCCATTTCCAATACTGTAGGTGGAGACGAGCTCACACTTCAGTCCTTTCATGGGAATCCAACCGGTAAGCCCCGGTTCCATCGAGGGTTCTTCCTGCATGTAGTTGTGGTTGTTGGAAGTTGGTTCCTATGGTTGTAAAGCACAGACTCAGTTCTCTGTTAGTTATGTTTCAAAGCTTGTTTTTTACTTGTGAATGTTTTTAGAAACCCTTAAAGAGTATTTCGTGCAGGGGTGAAAAATGCTCTGGAAATCGTGATGTAAATGGGTTTTAGTTGACTTTTTTAGCCTTACGGCCTGAACAATGTAAATTATTTCATTTTTAAAACAAAAGAGCCCAGCTCTAAACTCAAAGAAGCTTGTCGACCTCTATCTAGTTTATTTCAGTTTTTACAATAGATTTTGGTTGGTGAAGGAAGACTGTGAAAAAATCGGGATTGTAAATGGGAATAGGATTTTTCTCCTATCAATAAAATATTTTGATATTGTTTAATCTATAAATATATATTCTGCGCATTTTGGTTTTATTAACAGGCCTGAGCCTCGACCCTTTGACAATAAAGGCTATAAGCCATTCCTTATTAATGGATTCTGTATTTGCAAAAGGTTTTAATTTCTGATTTCAATAATTTTTTTATGTAATATTTTAATTTATTACCCTGTATTTATAATGATTTCTAATGCACAGTTTATGGGAAAAATTACTGTGTTTAAGAGTAATATTTTACTCTTGTTTTTGGCTTAAAAGGGTTAATTAATAAATAAACCCTACAACTCAATAATAGTGTTATTATACTTAGTAATTTTTAGCCCTGTTTATTTAATGATTTCTTTAATGAATTTTACATTTTTGTTTATAAATTTCAGCTAAGAAAGATTAGGGTTTTAATGCTACATACTGGTGAAAATGATCTATTTATCTTTCAAATTTTAAGTAGTGTATTACTGTAGAGACTTCTGTGGTTCTAAATAGATTATAATAGAATCCTTCTATCTTAGACAGAGACACACAGTGTCTAGAATTCAATGTTATAAAAATGTTTTACAAATTCTTTTTACCTGGTTTTTAGATGTTAGCCTATTTACTATACTTATGTTTAATTATTAAACTGTAATCTCTATATTTTATAAAGAATACTATTACTAGCATTATTTCTATAAATAATATTAAATTACTATTCTTTTACATACCTATATTTTAGTTTATAATTGAAGTAAATAAATACAGACAATATTTAATACTTCTTTACAGTAGAAATCATAAGCAAACTAAAGTAAAATCTAGTTACAGTTTTCATTCAAGTAAAAAAATCATCTTATTCCTCTAAACAACTAGCTGTACTAGAGTATTTCCGGAGTTAGGCGTGGAAAAATACAGTATGCAAATTTTAATTCTATCTATTTCTCATTTTGCATATTCATTTCTAATTTTAACATAATCTATAATTTACCAAGTCTAACATTACACAGTTATGCCTTTCTTCATAAACCCTAAAATACTAACATGCCTATAGTTAGAAACTAATAAACATTTTATTGTAGACGGTAAATGAATATAATAACGCAAAGACAAATAGAACCTGTCAATGATATGAAAACAACATGTTAAGGAGGTTGTTCCTCCCAGCCAAACTCCTGGAGAGCACTCAGACAATGCTTCCTCAGGACCCCCGAGCATGTTCTTGTTCTTCTTGGCAGAGAACTAGGTGGAGAATATAACTTTAAGACCTCTATCACCTTACTAGTCCAATTACCTCAGTAATTAAAATTTGCTCACAGCAGTATGAATTTCATCCTAAAAGCTGCAATAAGTTCAGTCTCAGCAGTTAACCCCTCAAACTCACTTCAGTAATCTCCTCCATTGAATTTCTCTTGAGTAAATTCATTCACCCTGAATGATCACCTCTAGAATGAGTAGCCTCAGTTGTCTTCAATGAGAAATTTTATAGAGATGCCTAGGTCTTCTGGGTCAATTTTCATTTAATGAGCCACTTGCTCTGAATCCACTTTCTTGGGGAATCATGACCACAAATATAGGAAAGTTGCCACCTGCAATAGTTGGAAGCGATTTGAGGATGCTGCCACTTGCCAGTTTACTCTCCACCCAGTATCCTCCACTAATTAACCAATAAACACTCTTTTAACAGCTTACCTAAGTTGTTGTGTCATCATTTATTTATTTATAAATAAAATATTCTAAATTACATTAATTATTCTTGACCCCACTTGGTCATCAATTACAAACTTAGCATAAAATATAACACAATGTTCCTCAAATAACATTAAATTGTTTTTGCAAATTGGGGCATGTGACATACACACCCCCTTAAATTATAACATCATCCTCATTGTTATTTATTCCTCATCCTCAGAGTTCCCCTGAAATAGAATTGGATATGCATCCCGCATATGACTTTCCAGTTCCTAGGTGGCTTCCTCTGGACTAAGGTGATTTCATTGCACCTTCACTTGACCAATGGTGTGGTTCCGAAGGGAGATCTCCCTCTGCTCGAGGATACAATCTGGTTCCACCATAAAATCTCCTTTGGGTTCCACCTACACATCATTCCAATTAATAACATCAGCAGCATCATGTACATATTTTTTTAATACAAAAATGTGAAAAACATTGTGAACTCTTAAATTCAACGGTAAAGCTAACTGATAGGCTACCTGTCCAATCCTGGACAGTATTTCAAAAGGACCACAATATCGAGGTGTTATTTTAGCAGAGCTACACAGACTCAGAGAACTCTTTTTTGGGTCTCACCTTAATGAAAACATGTTCGCCTACCTGAAACTCCTTTGGAATTCGTTTAAGGTATGCTTGACTTTTCTGTCGATCTTGCGCAATTTTCAAATTACCTTGTACATGTTTTACAATTATCTCCATTTCTTTCAATAATTCAGGTCCTAATACTAACCTATCCACAAGATTACTCCAAGAGATGGGAGTATTGCATTTCCTTCCATACATAATTTCGAAAGGACTATACCTAGTTGAAGCTTAATAATGATTATTGTAATAAAATTCTACCAGGTGTAAATAATCTTCCCATTTACCTGACTGCTCCTTTATGTACATTCTAAGTAGATCTTCCAATACCTGATTTACTCATTCAGTCTATCCATCAGTTTGAGGATGGAAAGAGGTACTAAAATTTAACGTAGTATTAAATTCTTTAAACAAAGATCTCCAAAAATTACCTGTAAATTTAGGGTTTTAGTCTGAAATTATCATCTTCGGTATTCCATGCAACCGAATTTTTTTTTTAAAAGAAAATATCAGCAATATTTGCAGCTTTATAAGTAGTTTTTACAGGTATAAAATGGGCTTCTTTACTCAATTTGTCAACCACTACCATTATTGAGTCATTTAAGTTCTGATTTTTAGGTAATCCAGTAACAAAATCAAGGCTAATTATCTCCCATTTCCAGCTAGGGATAGGCAATGGCTGAAGTAGCCCAGCTGGATGTTGATGTTCAATTTTTACTTGTTGACATTCAAAGGATCTAGCAATATATTCTGCTAGTTCATTTTTCATGTTTAGCCAGAAATAATCTTTTCTTAGCATGGTTATAGTTTTTCTGATAACCTAGATGCCCTGAATAAGGAGTGTTATGAATTTCGTTTAAAATTAATAGCTTAATATTATGTACATTAGGTACATATAATCTGTCTTTATACAGTAGTAGTCCTTTTTCATTCAAGATGTACCCTGTACTTAGAATTTCTATTAACTTTCTCTTTTAATTTTGGTTTTAATTTTCAGTAATTTTCGTCTTGTTCTATTCCCACTTTAAGTTTTTCTTCCAAATCTATTGTATAAGTGCTGATAGCTGCTGTAAAATTCAGCTTTGCATTTCTACTTAATGCATCAGCAACTTTATTCTCCTTTCCTTTGATGTGTTGAATTTCAAAATCGTATTCACTTAGAAAATCTAGCCACCTAGCTTGCCTAGCATTCAAGTTAGGTTGATCTAACAGGTATTTCAATCCTTTATTATCCGTCATTAAAATAAACTTCCTTCCAATTAAATGATGATGCCACATCTTTAAAGCATCTATGACAACAACTAATTCTAATTCATAGGTCGCATAATTTTTTTCATGAATCTTTAGTTTCCTAGACTCATAAGAAATGGCATGTCCTTATTGAGTCAATACTCCACCTAAACCGTCATTGCATGCCTCAGTACATACTATAAAATATTTATTAGGGTCAGCAATTTTTAAAATTGGTGCAGTGGTTAATAAGGTTTTTATCTTTTTAAAACTGTCTTCGCACTTCTGATTCTAATCAAATTTCTTCCCCTTTTTCTGCAAGGAGGTTATCGGATTTGCGATTCTTGAAAACCCTTCGATGAACCTCCGGTAATAACTGATAATCCCCATGAATGATCGAACGTCAGTTACGTCTTTTCGGACTGGCCAATCTTCGATTGCCTTTATCTTTTCGGGATCCACCAAAATTCCTTCTTTAGCCACAACATGACCTAAGTACTGGATTTTATCTTTAAATAAGTCACATTTACTAAATTTCGCAAAAAGTTGATGCTCTCGTAACTCTTGAAAGAAAATTTTTAAGTGTTCTTTATGTTCTTCTTCAGAGTCGAATAAATTAATATGTCATCAATAAATATGACCACAAATTTATCCAGATATTTGTGCATTACATTATTCATTAGACACATAAAAACAGCTGGAGAGTTAGTAAGCCCGAAAGGCACAACGACAAACTCGTAATGTCCATATCGAGTTCTAAATGTTGTTTTAAAGATATCTTCATCCTTAATTTGGAACTGGTGATATCCATATTGTAAGTCAATCTTTGAAAACACCGTGGCTCCATGTAGTTGATCAAACAGGTCATCTATGCGAGGTAACGGGTATATGTTCTTGATAGTCATTTTATTTAATTGACGATAATCTATGCATAGTCCTAGAGTTCCATCCTTCTTCTTAACGAAGATGACAGGTGCCCCCCAGGGAGACATACTGGGTCTAATATAATTCTTATCAATAAGTTCTTTTAACTATGACTTAAGTTTATTTAGTTCGAGTATATTAATCCGATAAGGGGATTTTGAGTTGGGCACTGCACCAAGTACCAGCTCAATAGTAAAATCTAATTCTCGTTTCGGAGGCAGTCTTGGAATTTCTTCCAGAAATACATCTGAATATTATTTAGAACTGGTATGTCCTCCAATTTTAATTTATCTATGTTGTTCATGTTTTCTTCATCAATTACTGTTACTGCATAAGCCTTACAGCCTTTCCTAACATCTCTCTTAAGCTGCAGAGCAGAGATCTTCCTTACGGCTGTTTTCCTAGGGATTCGGTTTACACTTATTAATGTTTCATCGTTATTTATGCAAGTAAAGGTTTTATTGAAGCAATTCAAGACCACCCTATGCTGCTCTAACCAATCCATACCAATTAATATATCATATGAACCTAAAGGTAGTACATTGAGCTTAACAAAAGTTTCAAACTGATCCATAGTTACTGTACAATTCTTTACAAAGCTAATTACCTTTCTCTTTGCACCAGTAGCTAACTAAACTAACCAAGAACTTGCAAACTTTTCAACTGGAAGTTTACACTTTTCTACCAAATTAGGAGAAATATAGCTTAAACTAGCTCTGGATCAATTAAAATAGATATAGGTATTTGAGTTATCTTACCTTCCACTTCCACCATGGAAGTTTTATAGTCTCCTTTCCAATTCTCTAATGCTACATTGATCCTGGGCATTGTCCTCACTAGATCACCAACAATCATCTCCTCCTATATTGTGTGGATATTACTAATAGTCTTCTTCCGATTGGGGTAGACTGATGCATAATGCGGACCATTTCATTCCCAACACTTTATGGGTTCTTTTCGTTCAAATTTCTTTGTGTAGTTACTATGGTTGTTAGCAGATTCTTTGTTCTTTTGATTATTTTGATTAGTCCGTGAATGAATTTTAATCCCTTGGAAATTCTTATTTGAAAATTTTCTGGTGTTATTATTTTTAGAATTTCGATTAGGTACAAACTCTTTCTTCTTTTGTTCAAAGTTATTATTCCTTTTGGCCTTCCAGTTGGCCATACTTTCCTTTTTACGATTCTGTTCATAACAAAAATTTTCTTTCCTCATGGCTTCTTCTAGATTTTTCGGATTGTCATACTCAATCCTGTCCTTTATATATAAGGTAAACAGTTGAGAAACCTTTGTACCTTAGGGTCCTCATCCACAATGTATGGCACATACCTGAGCAAGCTTAAAAATTTACTATTCAGTTCTTTCATATTCATTATACCCAGTTTTAACTCATAGAATTCCATAGCCCTTTCCTCATAGTACTGTTCAGATAAAAATTTATTTTTGAAATATTTCTTGAATGTGCTCCAATTTATGTTTTTCTCTCTTATACCTTTCACTCTTTTTAAGTCCTGCCACCATATATCATCTTTTCCTGTAAGATTATAAATAACCATCCTGGCCTTTAGTTGATTAGACTAGTTATAAATTTGGAAGTACTTATTCATCCCGGATAGCCAAGATTCCGCTTCTTCCCCCTTTTCAGGTTCTCCATTAAATGTTGGCAGCTTTATCTTCTTGAACTCCCCAGAGATTTCTTCATAAGGTTTATATTTTCTTTTCCTAGTATGGTGGTTATCTTCACTACTGTCACTAGTATAATGAGAGTTGTGTTTATAACCATATACTTCGGAAGATGAGCTACTTTCATTTTAAACTTGTTTAGTCTTTTTATACTTATGCTGATAACCTATATCTTCAGAGTCGGTTTTTTTACCCTTTCCCTCAGTATGAAATATTTCTATTAAGATCTAATTCAGATCCTCTTGAGCTCTCAGAATCCTCTCATTTTCTTTCTTAACTGATTCCATATCTGATTTTAATTCTTTAACTGTTTTAAGTAGTTCGGAAGAATTATTGGTTATATCTTCTTGTATAGGTTTTTTTTGTAGATTATCTCGTTCAGTGTAAGGAGATTCCTCATCTAGATATTCTTCCAATCTTTCCATACCTGTCATTAACTCAAAAACAACTTTCTTTGTGTGTATCATTCAAATAAAACAACATCATCTTAATTATTTAAATTTATTGTTCCATATAAGCAAGTTGAGCTTCATTAAGGCCTAGTGTTTGAACCTTGTGCTCTGATACCACATGTAATAACCCAAAATTTTGTAAAAATTTAAAATTTTTAAAGTGACATAAAATGTCTAAAGTCGCAGCTAAGTAACTGCTAATGGTTAGCAGAAAATGAAACAGTTTATAAGAGATCATGGGATTGTTTCATTAAAAGAATCTGTAAAATAATGGCTGTAATCTTAAACACCTGTGTTAGTACTATTAGTGACTTAGCAGCTTTAATTTTATCAGATTTAGAAAGGGACTTGCATTAAGCTACTACTAGATATACTGATGATTTACTTTTGTCAAGTATGTAAGAATTCTTGTTTGAGATCGGGGCTTACTTAGCGTTCTTCTAACTCAATTGGACTGCTGGTTCCTTACAGGTTTAGCAGGTAAGCGTAAGATCCAGTAGGTGTTATTTTAAATTACGTTGAGAAAATTACTTTCCTAGCATATTAAGCTGCTAGTTTAAGAGAAGGTTAAATAAGCTACTTGTCTATAGGAAGGTAAAGTCAATTCTTTTTCCATTGTTATAAATCAATAGTTGTATTTATAGCTAACACCGTATTGACTTTTTATCAAATCTAAACAAAGGTTTAAATTGGCTGGAACAAGTACTAGCCAAAGTTCCTTCAATCGTTTAAAAACTTAAGACACTATTTATCATCTTATGTTTACAGCAAAGGTTATTTATAAATTTCTAGAAAGAGAATAGAGCTCAAGGTTTTGGGGTGTAAGTTCACTTTGAACTGTTTAGTGATCTCACATCTAAACTCACTTCGATACTTTCCTGTGTTTTTCAATTATAAATTTAACAATGAGTTATTAGAATCTTTAAGAGAAATTATCCCTTATCGTTATTCTTTAGTTTCTTGATCACGGGCCTTCATCAAAATAGTATAAAGGTTATGTTTGTGGAATTTTATGGCTTTTCCTTTTAAATATAGTTATAAGCTATATTATAACCATATCTTAATTCTATACTATTTATAAAATTACACCATATATTTGACTTGTTTGAAAGCATGAAGATTTTCTATGATAACAAATAGCATCCAAGTTGTAACAATAGTAGTCAAGTTATAACTATAGTATTTTGAGTTATAACAATTGTATTTTGAGTTATAACCTAAGGTAGAATTACCCACCAAACAAACTACTATGATGAATCGAATGATGGCAAGCCTATCTTATATACTTTAAACCTATATTCTGCTAAATTCCAAGGCATAATATATATATATATATATCATTGGCATACTATATATCATTAGCAATCATAGGTTATAAGGTTTTTGAAATGATAGTTTTTAAATTGTGTTGTGTAGCTCTGACTTAAGGTTTCGACCCACACTTGGATAATTATTTGGTTGGGCATGTGGATAGGTTACATCCACTCATTGGTTGACTTAAAACCATGCAAACCCTAATCAGTTGCAATGCAAGCCGCGAGAGTTTCTCCTTTGTTTGGCCGAGCTGAGAGCTTGCGGCCATGAGAGGCCTGTAACCACCTTTAACATTTGGCATTTCGCCTACAAATACTATACTGTGACTGTTGGATGAAGTCATTTATGGTTTGGGTTCTTTTACTGGTGGATGGAGTTACAGTAAGAGTGGATAATGGCCTTTCTTTATGGCTCGAGGGCTGCGCTATTTTTAACCTACAACTGAACACCATAGCTTATGCCCTCATATACTTGAGTCGATTTCTTGTGTTTCCTTCGCAGAGGTGACCTCGTGTCTTCTTCATCTCGAAATGGTGCCAAATGTGACCTGGTGTGGCCATCCTTCCGCAACTTCCACTCCAATTTATAGCAGGTAATGTCTTACTCTAAAATCAGTTTTTCCATTTGTTTTACTTACGAGGGTTTTACAATTTGTATGCAAACAAATATTTTAAAAAGATTTGGTTTGGAACTTACAGGTTCCTACTTCCGGCTCCAATACTGTAGGTGGAAACGAGCTCACACTTTAGTCCTTTATCATTAGATTCTATGCTCAACAAGAACACCATCGTCTTCTTTATCATTAGATTCTATGCTCTATGTTTCAAGTGACACTAACGCCAGTGTTGATCTTTTATTATTTCTTATCATTTGTGTAAGATATTTTTGTCATTTTCACAAATTTGAGGTTTGAAACAAATTGTAGTCTTATATACTCTTTGAGAGAGGCATCAATTGGGCTGTGTTGAGATTATTAAGCATATACAAAAGGATTCAAGAAGGGAAGCTCAAATTTTTCCTTCTCTACTCCATCATCAAATAGGTTGAGGTTATCTTCTTCAACACCACATATAGGTTCACTATAATTTCGTGGGGATAAATTAAACCTTTTCAACCTTCAACAGACTCTACCAATAGAACGATCTATTATATGTACTAGGAGCTTCAGTCGAATCAAGAGAAATATTCTACAAACATATGAAGAACAGTTTGATTTTGTAAACCAAGGGAATGGAAAAATGGCAATGAAACATCAAAGATCACTCAAACCAGGGTATAATTCTAAAGCTAACCAACTGTCTAAACCACAAAGGTCTTCTTCTCATGTTAAATGTAAGAGGGGAAAAAAAAATCAGACATAGTGACAATTGACATAAAATTTTCAAATAACAAATGGAGGACATCAAAATACCTAGTACTTGCTTCAAGACCCAAAATATAAACCATAAGATTCATGATTGTCCATTAAAGGCCAAGTATTGCCTAACCCAATTTCTAGTGAACTAAGCACCTCATGGTCGAATCAGTATATTGGGCCAAATTTATTGCACAATCCATCTATCATTTGAGATACATATAAAATGTGTATTCCCAAGGATTGCTATATCATGAATTTGAAGAATTGAAGTTACATAAATTGCATCAAAAAAATTTCAAAGCGCGGGGTGAAGAACCCTAAATTAAGTGGTGGAAAAATCAAAATGGCCATTTTGTTGGATTAATGTCTTCAACAAAATTTAGGAGTACAACCATCAATCCAACCTACCTTCTTTCATAGTAAGAGAATCAATCTGACATACCTTTTTTTAACTATTGAAAAAAGGTTTCCATTCTTTGTGACAGGGTTGAAGTTCAATGTTATTGTTGTTGACAGTATCTTGAGATACATCAATGATCTAAACTACCTGAGGTATATTGTTGAAGGACTGACTTGATTAGGGTATCCTCCAATTGTTTCTCATCACCTTACATGCAGGTTCATCATTATATGCAGCTCCAATTTTCCTAAATGTGCACAATAGTCCCTTTTTAATGCCTAGGGTTCCTTCTCCATGGTTGCAACAAACCCAGGATTGATGTTATTTATGCTGATACTGCACCCAAAATTAATTTTTCAATGGTTTGTTGAGAATTAATTTGAGGCAGTGACTTAGGGCAGAGGCTGGATGGACTGTCTAGACACACATGAAATGTTTAATCATTGCCCAGGATTAAAAGTGCTCAGGGTGAATTTTTACTTCTATCTTATTATTTTTATCACTGCCTAGAATTATCATTAGCATGTTGTTATCCATTTAAAAGTGTGCAAAATTATCTCTGAAAAGGTCCATGGAATTATGTATATTAGGCTTCAAAAAGATGTTGTGACTTCTATTGAATTCTACATGTCTGAATTCTATTGATGAAAAATTAAAGGATTCTGCTAAGAAAGTAAAGTACTTTACAAAAAAAATTAAATTCCAAGAAGCAACCGATAGAGCAACCAAGCATCCACTCTACATGATCTTCAAGAACTAACACAATTAAACTGATGGATGTATGCAGACTGCTACAGACATTATATCTCTACTTATTCGATTTCCTACAAAGTGTTGTAGCTTGCTTAGTTCTCCTCTTTGTTTATCATTTAGGTTCAACTTAACGATAAAATCAACAAGTCCAGGCAAATCTTCTAGTACATCTTCTTTATAGTAATGGACGAATAATTATGTTAGTTCTTGGAGATCCTGTAGAGTGGATGTTTTAACCTCTTCAGTGCTACTCTGTAGTGCATAACCCAGCACTTCAGAGAATATTCTAATGGTTTTCTTGGACATATTGGGGTATCCTAATCAATTTCATAATGATAGATGGGAGGAATGCATTCTGAAATTCCATGGGCAATAGGAATCTCCTAGGTATCATGTGGAATTACATATTGAATATCTTCCAAGGTTGAATGTGGCACTGAGGATATTAATATGAATAAGTTCAATATATATCTTAACTTGCAAAAATGTGACATAAGAAAATGGTATATATGGATTCCTAGTAAGGGTGTATACTAAATTGTATATATTCTCAAGTTGTTATACAAGATATGGGATCCTATTCTTGATGAGGAATCTGTTGAGGATCCAGTTTACCCTCTACAAAATCAAGCCCTTGAAAAACTCCATGAAGATTCCTTTGAAGAAGGCCCTATTTATGAAATAACCCATTCTCCTGTTATATTACCTCATCCCAAGAATCTGAATTAGATGGTCCATATTGTTGAGATTCTGATGAGGAATATTTTGTAGGAAAACCCTTGTTTAATGATGATATGGAAAATGCATGCATTTATCCATTTCATGAAGAGTTGGACGTTATATTTGAAATGAATAATCATAGTTTTGGGGACCCCATATATGATTCATATAGTGAAGCATCTAATGAAGAACCTAAATATTTGGAACCTATAGAGCAACCAAGCATCCACTCTACATGATCTCCAAGAACTAACATCATTATATCTCTACTCATTTGATTTCCTACAGAGTGTTGTAGCTTTCTTAGTGCTCCTCTCTGTTTATCATTCAGGTTCAACTTAACAGTGAAATCAACAAGTCCAGTAAAATCTTCTAGTACATCTCCTTTATAGTAATGGACAAATAATGATGTTAGTTCTCTGAAGATCCTGTAGAGTGGATGTTTTAAGCTCTTCAGTGCTACTCTGTAGTGCATAACCCAGCACTTCAGAGAATATTATAATGGTTTTCTTAGACATCTTGGGCTATCCTAATCAATTTCATAATGATATATGGGAGGAATGCATTCCGAAATTCCATGGGCAATAACAATCTGATATGTTTCATGTTGAATTACATATTGAATCTCTTCGAAGGTTGAATGTGGCACTGAGGATATTAAGCACCTCATGGTCGAATCAGGATATTGGGCCAAGTTTATTGCACAATCCATATATCATTTGAGGTACATACAAAATGTGTATGCCCGAGGATTGCTATATCATGAATTTGAAGAATCGAAGTTACATAAATTGCATCAAAAAAATTTCAAAGGCCGACGGGTAGAACCCTAAATTAAGTGGTGGAAAAATCAAAATGGCCATTTTGTTGGATTAACATCTTCAACAAAATTTAGGAGTACAACCATCAATCCGACCTACCTTATTTCATAATAAAATAATCAATCCGACCTACCTTTTTTCACTGTTGAAACAAGGTTTCCATTCTTTATGACAAGGTTGAAGGTGGATGTTATTGTTGTTGATAGTATCTTGATTGACATCAATGATCTGACCTACCTGAGGTATATTTTTGAAGGACTAACTTGATTAGGGTAGCCTCCAATTGCTGCTCATCACCTTACATGCAGATTCATCATTAGATGCAGCTCCAATTTGCCTAAATGTGCACAGTAGTCCCTTTTTTATGCCTAGGGTGCCTTCTCCACAGTTGCAACAAACCTAGGAATGATGTTATTTATGTTGAGATTGCACCCAAAATTAATGCTTTTGTGGTTTGTTGAGAATTAATTTGAAGCAGCGACTTAGGGTGGAGGGTTGATGGACTGTCTAGACACACCTGAAATGCTTAATCATTTCCCGGGATTAAAAGTGCTCAGGGTGAAGTTTTACTTATGTCTTATTATTTTTCTCACTACCTAGAATTATCATTAAAATGTTGTTATCCATTTAAAAGTGTGCAAAATTATCTCCTAAAAGGTCCATGGAATTATGTATATTGGGCTTCAAAAAGATGTTGTGACTTCTATTGAATTCTACATCTTTGAATTCTATTGATGAAAACTTAAAGGATTTTGCTAAGAAAGTACAATACTTTACAAAAAATTATAAAATCCAAGAAGCAATCGATAGAGCAACCAAGCATCCACTCTACAGGATATTCAAGAACTAACATAATTACACTTATGGATGTATGCAAACTACTGCATAAATTATATCTCTACTCATTCGATTTCCTACAAAGTGTTGTAGCTTGCTTAGTGCTCCTCTCTATTTATCATTTAGGTTCAACTTAAAGATGAAATCAACAATTCCAGGAAAATATTCTAGTACATCTTCTTTATAGTAATGGACAAATAATTATGTTAGTTCTTAGAGATCTCGTAGAGTGAATGTTTTAACCTCTTCAGTGCTACTCTGTAGTGCACACTTCATAGAATATTCTAATGGTTTTATTGGACATCTTGGGGTATCCTAATCAATTTCATAATGATAGATGGGAGGAATACATTCTGAAATACCATGGGTAATAAGAATCTGCTAGGTATCATGTGGAATTACATATTGAATCTCTTCCAAGGTTGAATGTGGTCCTGAGGATATTAAGATGAATATGTTCAATATATATCTTAACTTGCAAAAACGTGACATAAAAAATTGGTATATATGTATTCCTAGTAAGGGTGTATACTCAATTGTAAATATTCTCAAGTTGTTATACAAGATATGGGATCCATTCTTAATGAGGAATCTACTGAGGATCTAGTTTACCCTCCACAAAATAAAGCCCTTGAAAAAATCCATGAAGATTCCTTTAAAGCCTAGGCCCTGATTATGTAAAAACCCATTCTCCTCTTATATTAACTCATCCCAAGAATATGAATTAGATGGTCAATATTGTTAAGATTCTGATGAGGAATATTTTGTATGAAAACCCTTGTTTGATGATGAGATCGAAAATTCATGCATTTATCCATTTCATGAAGAGTTGGATGCTATATTTGAAATCAATAATCATAGTTTTGGGGACCCCGTATATGATTCATATAGTGAAGCATCTAATGAGGAACCTAAATATTTGGAACCTATAGAGAAACCAAGCATCCACTCCACAGGATCTCCAAGAACTAAGATCAGTATATCTCTAATCATTCTATTTCCTAGAAAGTGTTGTAGCCTGCTTAGTTCTCCTCTCTGTTTATCATTTAGGTTCAACTTGACGGTGAAATCAACAAGTCCAAGAAATCCTTCTAGTACATCTCCTTTATAGTAATGGACAAATAATGATGTTATTTCTCTAGAGATCTTGTAGACTGGATGTAAATGTTAGCTCAAAATCATACACAGGTTTGTATTAGTGTCCAACAAAGGTGGTATATTATAGTCCAAGCATTGGCATATTCAATGCTTGGAGAGGGGAAGGTCTAACCCAAAGCATCACACGACACTAAATTCTATATGACTCTAATGCAACATGGACATCATGATGAACGTTTGCTCCACCGTATAGGGTTCCTTTATTTACTTATGCAAGTCCCAATTCATTCAAATGCAACTCATTCTCATACCAAGTCATAGTTTGCATATAAAAGGAACAAACCAAATATTTGGAATGGGGGTCTCATTCCATTAATTTTCGTCATAATACAATACATCATCAGAACATAAATAGAACAAGTCTAGTACATATCATATTACAAGAATGACTATCCACTATTATCCCAAAAGCCTTACGATTCAAGCAACTACAACACCATTCTACTATTTAACCATGTTATACTAGCTATCAACTATAACAACATCATTAATAACAGTACCAACAACCCTTTTCCAATCCTAAACCTTTACAAAATATATCCTCTCTTAAGGGTGGGAAGTTCCAATCAAAACCCTATATATACAATGTATTTCTTCACTATTTGGCTTGATGGAATTCCTGTTATCTCCTCTCCTTCTCTAACCAAATGTCTTCCGTCTCTCACCACCTCATCCAAACAAATGTTATTCTAAAAAATAAAAATTAAGGACCTAATAAGACCAAACAAAACTTGTTGTCTTTCCCTCATGTTGGTAATCCGTGTGTTTCCCCTGTCCAGTGGACAACCCCCCTGTTGTATATGCTATCCATTCGATTTGATGCATAGCTCGGATACATATAGACATGGATGTTTTAAATGA
>LPNX010364926.1:1854047-1899047 GCA_001517045.1 Pseudotsuga menziesii | reverse complement strand
AATATATTTCATCATCTTCTTCTTCGATGTCATCGTCTTCTTCATCCAAGTCATCATCTGTATCATCAAATCTAGAGTCAACATTGTAAGGGTTGGCCATATCATCATCATCATCATCAATTACGCTCATCATGTCATCGTCGGTATAATCTTCATCGGCATTGTCTACTACATCATCTGATTCAACAATTTCTTGGACATCTTATGTTGGATCATCATCATCACCTAACTCATGTTGATCATGCTCTTCTTCATTGTCTTCTTCTTCCAGAGAACCCTCTTCATAAGCATCATCTAGGTTATACTTTACCGACCTTCCCCTTGGATCGTGTCTCACAACAAATGACCAGCCCACTTTACCTGGAACCTTTGAGTAAAATACCTGTTCACATTGGTTTGGAAGAACATAGGGCTCTGTTCCCAGCTCAAACAACCTTGTATTTACCATGGTAAATCCATTATCATTTTCAATAATAGTTCTATCAGGATCATGTTGATTCAATCGTAGCCTGTACCATTTGACAACGAATAGAACTACCTTAAATGATTTAAAGTCACACTGTATAATATCTTCCAAATACCCATAGTGTCGATTTTATTGAGACTTCTAGATGTATTTCACTTCTAAATGAAACATTGGTCACCTCAAAGACAACAGATATCCTAGAATCTGATGTTTTCTTTGTTTCATCCAATTTTTTTATCTGATATCTACCTCCATCGCAAACCATAGCCTTATGGTGTTTTACCTACAATAAGCAATACACAAAAATATTACACAACCATTCAATCCTTATGCAACACTACATGGAAAAGAACATGTACGCCAAAATGTAATTTGAAAAATAAAATATTTAGAGGGATTGATTAATATGCTTGCCATTTTATCTTTTAAACCATATGCGAAATTGATTTCCCTTTCTGTTAGATTTCTATCACCATTGCATTGTGTTGCTTTTACCAATGAAGCCACACCTTCCGATGATATTCCATGACCCGATTGTTCTCATAGTTCAATCCATACCTTCAACTAGTCAAGATTGTTTGCGATGTATAAATGAATTGCATCCCATTCTCAACCAACTGTTTGATGAAAATAACCATTAAAATGAAATACAGGTGTAAATATTTTGAACAAAGTATATGCTCTTAATTGATGCAATAACTAGAAAATACAATTAGAATATGAATGATATAATAAAAATCCACTAGCTAATAATTACCTTTCAGCTTCCTCAATCTACCTTTCCCCTTTAGTTTCTCCCCTTCAAATTTTTTATTGGAGTCCGGATCACAAATGTAACGTAAATCGAGCTTTGATGCTAAAATAGGAAGATATTCACTAACATACAACTTGTTTTGGTATATCGTATATCCTTCCATCATAGAACCCTCAGCATGTGCTCATTGTCTCACCAAACCCTTAAAAAATTTCAAGTGCCTCTCAACCATCCACATGGACCTTGAGTGCACAGGTACACACAACTCAATATCCTCAATTCGGTGTATGAGGTAGTGTTCCTGTGCATTGAAAAATGTCGAAGGTAGATGCTTCTGCATTTCACGCATGAGATGAGGAATTTCTCTCCTCCAATACTTTATATCTTCTTTATGGATTTCTTTATATTTCAACCATCTACAAGTGACGCAATCCAATATCAACATTTAACAAAAAAAAACATTAAATTACATATGATGAAATAGTGCAAAAAAAAACAAATATAAATTATACGGAGAATTAAAGAAGCACTAAGCACATGCAAGTAATCGCTAGTTACCTCATGTATTTACCAAGATTATATATAACTTGTTTGACATTGTTGTCAAAGTTGTCCAGGAGAGAGAGAGGTAGAACATACTATATCAATATACAAACCATGCCATTTATTAAACAAAGAGTATACAAACAAGGAAAAAAAGTATGCGCAGTAAAATGAAAAAAAAAATTATATCAACATAACAATAATAATTACCTTGATGAAGACGTGCTAATCATGTGTTTTGACCCCCGCAAAATCACCTTTTTTGTTATGATATTCTTCAAGTTCGCAAAAAATCCAGTGGGAAATTTAATTTTCCGCATTACTTCTTTGACAACATTGCTTTATTGCTCCGTAAACATCCATGGAAGTGAGTTTATATTAACTTGGTCTCCGTTGCTATGAAATTGGATGACGTCTTTCATTGCATGGTTGCTTTCTTGAATGTCTTTGCAAGCTTTCACAATTTTATCTTTCTCCCTCCTTAGCTCTAGAAGTCACCATAATGTTTTAGTAACATTCTTTCCAATATGCATTGTATCAAACAAATGAGCAATTTGTAGGTGCTCATAGTAGGGAAACCTGCTGAATTGAATAGGATAACTTTTCATTCCTTGTGGAATCCCATTAATGCCTTCATGTTCATGTTGGACATCATGAATATTAGTTTATAAATAAATTACATCATAAATAAAATATGGCCACTACAGTAAACAACTCACAATAAAAATTAAAATACATAACAATTCATATACGATGATCCATACGTACCATGATGACAATTTCTATTGTATTGCATCTTCCAAGGTGAGGTGTCATTCTCCGTGGTTTTAATGTAGTCTCCTGCTTCATTGAATTTTTTTTTCTTCGATTGTTCTATACCTGTGATTCTTAGAGAGGAAATGCCTATACTCATCAAACACCTCCTTCCTTAATATTTTTGAGCGACGAGATTTTATCTTAGGACCACAAACTAGACATGCAAATTTACCCTTTGTCTAAAGACCTAAAATATTTAGATATGGAATATCTATGTCAATTATAATAATATATAAACTATTCTAACTACTCCATATAATTAAATGCAATTAAAGTGGAACTTAAAAATACAAACCACAAAATGAAGTTAACCCAGGGGCATCGTGTATTGTCTATACAAACATTGCATGGAATTGAAATTTCCTTTGTCATATTGGTCTAGATACATCATACATAGTGATGCCATTACATAACTTCAGTAGCTCATATATAAGAGGTTCAATGTATACATTCATATCTTTGACTTGGAACTTACCTGATTGATTTGAAGTACATATAAAATATATCATTATGAGGACCATTAAGATATATAAACCATGCACAAGAACAAAATAAAAGATATATATATGAAATTAGGAAACATAATACCACAAATGAGATTCCACAACTACATTATAAATAAAACAGTTGTAGACAGAAAAACCTGGAATAATCATCGACAACATTATGTGCTCCCTCTTTATTGACAACCATGGAGGAATGTTATTGTTGATAACAAAAATAGGCCACATCGTTTAAATGGATTTCATCTATGCAAATGGATTAACACCATCTACTGCAAAAGAAATCCTAATATTATGTGGTTCTTCTTTAAAGTGAGGTCACTTTTCCTTCATATCTCTAAAAGCATAACCATCTATAGGAATTTGGATAAAATTATCTTGACTTATGTTCCTAGCATGGTAATCCATAAATTGGGCTATGTTTTTGCACCTGAAAAGTCCTTGCAAATGTGGAATGATGGGAATATAATGAAGAACCTTTTGAGACACGTTTTTTGTTACTCTATCTATACGATATCTACTTACATGACATTTTGGACATTCTGTTGCAAATTCATGCTGATTATAATATATAACATGGTCATTGGGGCATGCATGAATTGCTTCATAATGCATTCCAATATATTTCATGATGGAAGATGAATCTTGATATGTGCGAGGTAAAATATTTTATGGTGGTAACAAAAATTTAGCTATCAATCTGCTACAGAAAAAAAAAAAAAAAAAAAAAAAAAAAAAAAAAAAAAAAAAAAAAAAAAAAAAAAAAAAAAAAAAAAAAAAAAAAAAAAAAAAAAAAAAAAAAAAAAAGGTTAATGTAATAAATAAATAATAATAAGGAAAAACGCTTCAACCTTACAATGATCAATAATGAGTTAACAATACAATTATTAGAAGAATACAGATAAACTTTATCACGATAAATGTGATGGATTATTTTACATACCTTAGAATCCATGTGATTGCAATGTTTTAAAGATCATTCATAACCTTCAAGTTCATTATCAACAATACAACAGAGAGAAGATTTGTTTTGGAGCCTTGATAAAGGGGTTCATATGCCTTATTGATAAGAGGTATATCACGAACATCATCAAAGTCATCATCATTTTCATTATCATTGTCATCCTCATCATTCATTCTAACATTAAATGAATCATGGATCAATGTATTTGTACCATCATCTTCAACTACATTATCAGTATGATCATCTTATTCAATATGATCTTTTCCATTAAACATAGACGCTCGATGATCCTGATCCTAAACTTGTTCTGAAAGAACTTCCTCTGGGCAATATGTTGTAGGGTGTCTTTCCTTTAATATAAATACATGGAAACATCAATAGATATACATTAATATATGAAATATTAAAATAATACATACAATTACCAAAACAAAGAATATATAAAACTTTAAAATGGTAAATCTACAAATGCACAATATTCATTCCCCCCCTCAATGTGTCCATGTTCCCTGCAATGTTTTGTGGCTGTTGAGATCAATATTATTCTCCTCTTAAATCCCCTGCATTGAGTACATGGACAATAACATTTCCCATCACCTCTTCATTTTGCTACATCCCATAGTCTAGCAAGCAATTGTCGTTTGTTTTCATTTGGATCCGGAATATTTCTATTTGACATTTTGTCACAAAATTTGTGAATGAATACAACCAGTTGTCTTAAAAAATCAAGTTCCATGCATCACAATTTTCTCAAATGGAGGTTTGTCGAAGAATAAAAAAATCTCAGCAAACTGTCTGTCGAAGAAAAAAAATCCCGCAACCGCCCATTGAAGAATAAAACAATTCCTGAAAATGTCCGTCGAGGAATAAATAATTTTCCCAAATAGTCCGCCGCTTCTACAACAAACATGTCGAAATGTTTAAAAAACTTTAAATTTATAAAGGCCCAGTCGTCAGATATCCGACGCCCTGAACATAGTTACCATTGGAAATATGGGACCAACAATTTCAAATTTGACATTATTTTATTTCAAAAAAACCTGCGAATTAACGTCGGACATCCAACACCAATGCGTTGAAAAACCTATGGGGTAAGTGTCGAATATTCGACACATCGATGCTGAAAAACTGACTCCGTAGTGTCGGATATTTGACACCCTAGATGTCACAAAACCGACTCCAAACGCGTCGAAAATTCGACGGCGCTAAAAAAATTCCTGATTGCTATACTTTTAAATGATTGTTGTCTGACACATCTATATGAAACTTCGGAAGCTGTCGTATTCTGCCGTTGGATTCGGGTTCAAATCCTGTTGTGAACAAATTGATTAACAGGGAATTAGCTAAGTTTTTTGAAGAGGCGTGCCTAAAGAATGAAATGGTGCAATGGTGAAGATATGTGTCTGCAGGAAGCGTGAAGGTATTTATTAATAGAATAATTGAAGGAAATAACTTGTCTCTGTGATTGCGAATGACGGAGTCCAAGAAGTGAATAGAATACTAATAAAAATTGGTCCAGGGTGGCAGGGTGGCACTAGGGAAGACTATAAGTCTATGAAGGGTTTTGTAGCATCCTTGTCTGTTGTAGCAGGAGGAAACCCAGGGTGTTGGAGCATCCTTGTCTGTTGTCGTAGGCAGAAACCTAGGGTGTTGTTGCATCCTTTCTGTAGCAGCAGATAAAGCAATTTTTTAGATTCAACTTATTAATGAATTTGAATTGGTAGTTTTCTCTTTGAAGTTTCCACCATAAATTTGTGTCTTAATATGTTTGATTCATCTTGTGTTCTTATGTTAAAATAAAAAGACAATGCTGATTCACCCCCCCTCTTAGTATTGTGGGACAATCCAACAATATGTACATACCAAGATGTACCTCTTTCCTCTTGATGGTGGATTAATAGGGTTGATGAAATAAAGGGCCCAATTTTGAAATGGCTCTGTGAGAACTTGTGGCTTAAGTGGAATTTCATCAGATGGTATTGGTTTTCCCATCCTCTGACAACTATCACAACTTTTAACATATTTCTTGGAGTCTTTGAAGAGATATGGCCAATAGTACCCCAAGTTGAGTATTTTGTGTGTTGTTCTTTTATCTGCTAAATGGCCACCACAATGTTCATCATGACAGGATTTTAAAATTTCTAATATCTCATCTTGTCTTACACATATTCTAATGATGAGATCATATCATGTATAGAAAATATCTCCATTAACCCATGTGTATCTAGCACTTTGCTCAATTATTTGTTTCTTTTCTTTTGATGGAAAAGATGGAGGTTATTTTCCTGATGAAAAATAGTTAACTATATCAACATACCATGGAGATATAACAGAAATGGAAAATAGGTGATCACCAAGAAAATTATTTGAGAAAGCAATAATCTCACCAGAATTATTTAATCGAGATAGGAAATCTGATACTTGATTTTCCATTCCAGGTCTATCTAGGATAGTAATATTGAATTCCTGCATCAATAACAACCATCTTGTTATCCTTCCCTTGGTAAGAGGTTTTTTCATGAGATATCTAAGGGAAAAATTATATGTATGGATAAAGACTTCATAACCAGTGATGTAGAGATGAAATTTATTTATAGCATGCACTACTGTTGACATTTTCTTCTGAGTAATTGTGTAATTCAATTTTGTAGGGGTTAGATATTTTATAATAAAATAAACAGCATAAGTCATAATATTTTCTCTTTGACACAAAGATTCCCCTATTGTAGTATCTGATGCATCTGCAGAGATGTGAAATAGAAAAACCCAATTAGGTTCTCTTAAGATAGGTGTTGATGATATCTTTTCTTTGAGATTCTAAAATTTAGTTTGACAATTAGTATCCCAATAACAATGTACATCTTTTGCAACTAATTTGTAATAATGGAAAAGCTATTTTACTAAAAATTTCAACGAATTTTTGATAATATCCTGTATACCCAAGAAAATTTTTCACTTCTGTCTAATTTATTGGCTCCGATAAGTTCATAATAATTTCTATTTTTGCAGGATCCATTATAATTCTCGATGATGAACTATGATGACCCAATACTATTCCCTCAGTTAACATCATGAAACATTTTTCATTGCTGAGAGGCAAATTGGTTTCTATGCATCATTTTAGCATTTTTCCCAAATTCTTCAAGGAATCATCAAAAGTGTTGTCACACATAGGAAAACCATCCATGTATACTTCTACACATTCATGTATTAAATCAACAAAAATAGCGAGAACTTCTCTTTGAAAAGTAGATAGAGCATTATATTAAAAAAAAGGTAATACATTATAAGCGTATGTACCCAAGGGGCATGTGAAATTTGTTTTGTCCTGGTCTTCTAATGCTATTTTGATTTTATTATAGCCACTAAATACGTCTACAAAGGAAAAATACTTTTCCCCAGCTAGTGTATCTCAGACTTTATTTATGAATGATAATATAAAATAATCCTTGAGTGTTTCTTTGCTTAATTCTCTATAATCTACACAGATTCTCAATTTTTCATTTTTCTTAGGTACAAAAACTAATGGAGAAACCCATTGACTGCCAGCGATAGGGTAGATAAATCCCACCTTTAATAATTTTTGCAATTGCCCTTAGGCCCTATCTCTCTCAGCATTAGATTCATTCTTCATTGAGGTTGTCTTAGAGGTATGATATTATCATCTTTGTTGATATGATGAGTACATGTTCCATGATGAACTTTAGGCATATCAGTGTATTCCCAAGAAAATTATTCATGTTATTTATTTAATAATGCAATCCATTGTTCTTCCTGAGATGGTTCAATATTTGCACAAATATTCAAATATTTCCCAAGACTAATTTCAATTATCTTTATTTGGAAATTTGTTATTGAGTTAACAGGAAAAATATCATTAAATGATGATCCTAAAGAGTGGGATTCTACAATTTTCCTGAAAACTTTGTCCCAAAACTTGATCTACAGCAATGTATTGTATGTTTCTTAATTGTTCAGAGATATCTCGTTTAGAAATGAAATAATCTAACAAATTATCAGAATTTTCCTCCATAAAATCAAAAGATTTATTAGTAATTAAAATAGGTTGAATTACTTCTTTCACTGTTCTTGTTTTATTTCATCAAGCCATGATAATTGATCTACTAGAAAAGGTGGTTGAGTAGGAGGATAAAGTACGATCTGTTTCTTTTCATTTCCATGTGAAATGATCATATTTTTTGTTCTACAACCAATGAAAGTATCAGTTGTGGCCAACCAAGGTCTTCCAAGAATAAATGGATGTCCTCCAAGATTAGATTTTGGTTGAAGAACTAAGAATTCTACTGGATACTCCCAAGCGTCCATTTTAGAGACTATTATATCTTCAAGTATATCTTCTGGCACTACTTTATATCTATCGTCTAGTTCTAAGATTGTTGTAGTTGGTCGAATAATTTTCATATTCAAATATTTCTTTGTTTCTAATTTCATCAGATTGATAGTTTCACCTAAGTCAATTAATGTTTTAGAAATTGAAAAATTGTTGATAGTTATTGTTACCATTGGAATCCCTGGATCAACATATTTTTCAACTGAAACAGTGTTTGACATTAAGCCAGCTAAATTTCCAATCACATGAATTGTTGGTGGATCTTTCTTTCTTTTTCCAGTTTTCTTTGGACATAATTTCTTGATTTCCTTTGTATAGATAGGAATATCTTTAGTAGCTTGTAATAAAGGAATTTTTACATAGACATTTTTCAATTCATCTAAAACATCAATTCAAGAAGAGATATTGGTAATTTTTCCCTAATTAACCTTTATGGAAAAGGAGGTGTTTGGGTTATCATTTCCTTACTCTTGTAAATTTGATTGTCTATTTGTAAATATTCTGTGTTATATTTTTCAGGAATCTTCTCTTCTTCTACTTTTTCTTCTATGATAACAAGAAAATCCTTTTGTAAAACTTTTCTAGACCTTAATTG
Source organism: Pseudotsuga menziesii (assembly GCA_001517045.1). NCBI lineage: Eukaryota > Viridiplantae > Streptophyta > Pinopsida > Pinales > Pinaceae > Pseudotsuga > Pseudotsuga menziesii. Next base: position 1,890,055 of record LPNX010364926.1, on the reverse strand, counting down.
TATGTTTTGAATAGGAAGGATTGAGTAAGTAGGGAATGATGTTCCTTAATCAATGGTATAAATGGGTTTTACCAATAGGATTTTCCACTAGCTTGGATGGTAACTAAGTTGGTATGGGTGGAAGTTGGTTAGATGGTAACTAAAGTTGTTGAGGTTGGGTTAGTTGTGGTGCAGGTAATTGTTTTTGAGAAAATGAATTTTGGGGTTGATTTTGCGGAAATTGTTGATAAGGAAAAGACTGTTCAGGATATGGTTGTTAATGTGACTGGGTAGGGATGTTGATATGGATGTTGGTATGATTGATTCCCATAAGCTATCCTCTCCAACCTTGAGAAGGTTTATTTTTATATTGCTAAGGAAGCCAAGTTTTCCAAGGCATAGGGGCATTCCATGAATTTTGAATAAGATATTGATAATTTTGAGGAAATTGTTGTGTAGGATTTCGAGACATACCTGAAAAAGGTGGTTTCCAAGGTATTTTTGGTGCTAAATAATAAATATATTCCATGCCTTCAATATGTTCCATGCGGAATTCTTGCAATTCCTTCAACCTAGTACAATCATCAATGATACGATTCTCTCTACAAACTCCAAAAATATGAATACTATCTAGAGTACATTCTTTCAATGGATGCTTTTTTCTACATCTGGGACATAAAATTGATAATACCCGGTCTTGTTATTCTTGTATTTTTTTAGTTTTTAATGTCTCAACTTGTGTCCCTAATGTACTTAAAATATCAGTTTTGAAATATTCTAATAAATTTACAAGTTTAGCTCTTGTTATACTTCCTATTGTTGATTTGATAATTTTAGAAATGACATTTCTTTTCCCAGATCTACCCTGCCTCTTGACTACTTTTGACATAATTATGCAATTTCATAAAATGGTAAGTAAGAAATATCTCCTTTTCCCATTACATTAAGATCATCAAGATATTCCTCTCATATACCTTTTAGGAAGACTGTTTGGGTGATATTAGAAGTCAGGGAACTGTGTTTATATTTTTGCAAGTTATATATAAATATTTCAATATATTCTTCTAAACTTTCATCCTCTTGCTGAGACATCCTAAAAATATCATCCTTTGAATCTTTAGTTTTACAATATGCTCGATACTTCTTAAGGAATACTTTTTGCATGTCATCCCAATTGGTTATAGTATGTTCTCCTAGTCCCATGAACCATTTTAATGCAGCTGCCTTAAGAGTAGCATGAAAGAGACAAAGATTATGTGTATCATTAGTATATCCATAGGTATGACATAAAAACTTAAATTAAAAAAAGAATGAATCCATGTCTTCAAAATTTGGATACCATAAAAGTTAGGTAAAATAGATGGTTGGATATTTTTCATTTTTACCTCTTCTCCTAAAATGGAACTGGTATCTAAGATTGGAAATTTGAAATTAGTTTCTTGTTCTTATTCTATTCTTCCAATTATTTCATATTCTCTTCTCTTGGATTCATTTTCTCTTTCTCTTCTTCTTCTTTCCTCTTCCATTTGTCTGTCATACTCTCTATGTTGTTCTGTAGTTGGTCCTCTTCTTGGGATGTTGGAGGCTTCTTCTTCATCCATTCTAAATTCCAAAAGTTATTCAATTAAAGTTTCTTGATCCTCAAAAACCTTTTCTAATTATTATCTTGATTTTTCACAATGGATGGAAGGTACTTTTTCTAATTGTTCAAGGATAGGTTGTTACGGAGAGAAATTCCTATGGCTTGGGGTACCACAACAGACAACTTGACTCTAGAAATCAATCCTTTCCAATATGCAATAGAAATTAAATATCTAACACTAAAGGATCATACCTCATACCTTATTCTGGACGGTTGAAGTAGATCCTCATTGAGCTTTCTAGCTTTAGCTTGAATTGATAAATCACTTCCTCAACAACAAGTAAACAATACAAGCATACTATATATATATTGGTGGTAGATCTATTCTAGCATATATAATCAACAATGTATAATCATTTGAAATCATCCATGGATAAAATATTCCTTCAAACATACATTATTGGACAGGAAAAGATATTTCTTTTAATATAGAATCAGAGATTACAATGGATACAACCTCTGTCAGCACATCTACGAATCGGAGAAACTGAATCCCCCACTTGGGCCTCCACCACCTCAATCCTCCATCTCTCAATAGCAAGCTCACAAGCAAAATGCAAGCTTGGGAAGAACACAAAAGTGCTCCAAGGGACAAAGGGATGCAGACTCAAGCACAAGTTCCATCAACAATGGACTATAGTTTCTTCGCTCTCAATTCTCTCATATGCCTTCAATGTATCAAAGAGTTCCTTATATAGCTTTTCAAAGGGGTAATGAAAGGTTGAATCCGAGCGATCTCAAGGCATATGGAAGGCCAAGAGTCAAGTGAGTCGGATCCATATCAAGGAAAAATCCAAAAGGAATTGGATTTTGCACACATCCCGATGTACGCGGTTTCAAGGGTCAAACCCATGTATATACGCGATTAGGGGTTTAAAAGTCGCGTATATGAATTTTCACATGTTTACAGGGATGGTCAAGGAAACATCAAAGGACAAAAAATGGTCCAAGGGGTCTAAATATTCTATAGAGAGACAAGGGAAGGCCATACAAGTGTGATTCACCTAGAGTGGTAAAATCATCTATAACAGATGCCCCCTAATGTGTGAGGTCAGAGGGGTCATACGATGGCCAAAATACATTATAAGTCCATCCCCAAAGTGGAGTGATGAAGGATCCCAAATGGAAGACCAGCCACCCAATCAGCATAGTACAATGATACAACTTTGCACATAACTGCAAATACATCTAGCAATCCCGGATACATAAGAGTACAATGGCCATGAATAGGCATGATACAAAATATCACATAAGTGGTCATCGCCACGTACAATATACATAGATCAGAATCTCCATGATGAAGATATACAAAGGATCATGATCTCCATAATGGCTGAAGATATATAATGGATCAAGATCTCCATAATAGCTGGAAATGTCTGACATATATTGGAATCAAGTCATGAGAGCTGAAATCTCATGAACACTGGCACGATCAAGAAGCTAGCATATAAGAGATGCCACCAATCTAGAAGGTCTTCTACACAAACTTCTACGAGTACATGTCCTACTATGTGAATAGAGGTGTCGAGGTCGATCATAGTAGTCCATCGTTTGATTACCAGACATTGAAGTATACCATTAATAGACGTGAGATCACCCACCAATAATGAAAATGGGAATCAAGGTACTAGAGTGCAAACTAACAAGTGCGAATAGATGTGCTGAGGTCGAACACTTGAGAGGATCCATTGATCAGGGGACATTGATGTATTCCCAAAAACTGTCGATGGCGAGAGAACTTGCCACTGATGACTGCAATTCTCAAGGCACTCAAAATGAATCTAGATTCCAATCCCAGAATAAATGATCTAAAGTCGATGGGATGAAATTTGCTGGAAGGAGGGCATTAAGGCATCCCCCATCATCCAACACAAGGTACTCAGCAAAGCTGTATAATGTGAAAGGACTCAGTCATAAGGTGCACAAACTAGTAACTGTACCAAGAATGGCCGACATGCAAAGTCAAGATAACTGAGGAATGGCCGACTCAAGTTTCAACTTCCTTTGAACAAGAGAATAACGGTGTATGGTGACTTAAATAAAGGCAGCATAGACTTGATATACAAAACTGGGACATCTCTGTGACACAGGAGGCATCGACAGAGGCTCCATGGGGACTAGAAGCTTAACGAGTCAGTGGAGATAAACTCAGATAAATGAGTACAGCTCCTAAAGTCAAACTACAAACCCAACCAATGTATGTGATGTACAGTGCTCTATTTGAAGGTGACATGACTCGACAGCTGCCAAAAGATAAGATCTTTCCTTATCCGACTTTTTGGTTTTTATATTTTTTTGGACTTTTTCAAATATTTAAAAATCTTGAAAAAGAATAAAACTGCTTTATAGTTACAGACTAGGAGGATATGAGTGTCATAGGGGCAAACAAACTAGTTCCAAGAAGTGGAACATACCTATGCTCAATGCAAGGATACATGTGTAGGATAGCGACACTGGGGGGGGAATCCCCTCCTAGTAAAAATAGGGAATCAAGCTGCAAAGGATATATACAATGGCTCTGCATGGATAGACATGAGAAAAGCTTGGGCTATATGGCTGAAACTCAATGTCATGGAAGCCGACGTAAGGCTCAATAAGGCAGGCAAAACTCATGATAATGCAAGTACAACTTGACATAAGGGAGTCCTGAGGGAAATAGGCCAGCAAAAGATCAAGAGGAGTATGAGGCTCTTGCGAAATGTCATGGAAATATTATACAACGGACTCCCACACCCTAAGGGACAAAACGTCAGCATGGGCACCAAATGAAAATATGGCGCTAACTAGGGTACCCATGTAAGGTTAAGCTCTACCACTCATATCATGCCACTTCTAAAACAGTAAGAAGGTTCGGTGACATAACAGAGTGGGTTCGTACCTAAGGCTATAATGAAACGGTCATAAGGTCATGCAAAATGAAAATAGTGATGAAACCTAACCTATATGCCAGTTTAGACATGATACCTGAAATCGGCATGAACGGGTCAATCCAATGGCTGAAACGACACTCAAAAAGGTCTCCTACATCATAAATTAGTCCAAAAACGGTCCAAAAGGATTAGAAACGGTACAAACTATAGGAAAGGGGGTAAAAATTTTCAAAAATTTGAAAAATTTCTATAAATAGTAAAAAATTCAAAACATTATAAAACATTTGAAATTTTTACCCATTTGAGCTCAGAATTTCAACAGTGAATTCCAGGAGATCCAAATGGTGGAATCCACTACCGTTTTTTCCAGGTACTTACCCATGCTCTACTCTTCCATTTTGATGCAATTTTTGTCAAATTCCATGGTGATTTTGGATTTTTAGGCCATTCAAAAATATGCACTGCGGCCCACGTGGAAATCAATGGTTTTTCCGCGTATAGGGCTGGATATACGCAGAAAATACCCTCACGGTCGCATACATACGCGGTTGTTTGGAAAACAGTCACGTATGCAGCCGCGCTTAAGGTTTTTCAAGTGTTCTAATGGGAAAAAATCAATTTTTTGTGTAGGATGGTCCTAGAATGGAGAGAACATGAACATGGTGATGTAGAAGAGGCAGTAAGGGCTGATCTAATGGCTCAACAAGCGCTACGTGCATGTGGTCTATACAAATTTTGGTGTCTTGGTGGCTTAAGGGCCAAACCAGGACTATTGCAGATGCTGGTGGACTACTGGGATCCAGATTCAGAGTCGTTCCAGATAGATGGGATGTCCCTCACCATAGAGGTGGAGGACATATACTTTATTACTAGACTTTCCAGACGGGGGGAAGTAGTGAACCTACATTCTCGCGGGCCCGGAGGTGTCCTGATTGCGGTGTACTACTATCCGAACATGGAGAAGGTGGGGAGTCAGATCCCAACTAACTCCATACAGGTTCCGGGCCTAAAGCTCATCTTACTGACACTGGGCAGGATAGTAGGCTTAGCTTCATTCCACCAGGCCTCGCGACCTCTGATGTTCTATTTAGTGGAGTGCATGAGACCCACGGTATATGATTGGAGCACTGCACTACTGGGCAACATGAAACATCAACTCAGTGAGTATAAGATGGGAAGAGTGTGAAACTTCGGTTTTAGTAGCATACTGAGCACATTTTTTTTCGAGCATGTTCCAGGATTGAGCCCCAGAGTTGACGTTCCTCTACACGGGGTTCAAGATCCGACCCAACGACATTGGGGGGATGCAATGCACAGACTGGGGGGAGGTATGGTATCCAACCCCTATCCAGCTGATTTCTTTCCATGGTGGCAATGACAGATAGTTGCCATCGATGACTACCCCTACGCAGGGATAGATTTATGGGGGGACCCGGACATGCCGCTACCACCAGGATCGGCATACGGTGACATAGGTAATGAATCTCGACCCTCTCTTTAAATTTTTGAGTTATTTAATTTTTTTTTGTTTTCTGATTATATGGAATCAAAAGACATGTTTTTGGGTGACAATACATAGTGACATCTACCATATGCATGCAGATGTGGGACCACGATGGCCTGAAGGCTTCCCTCGTCATAGACGGAGGGGAAGAGGAGATAATATCACACGTGTGGATGTGGATTGGACGCTCCAAAGCATTAATACCAACTTCATGTACAAGTTGATATGGAGAAAAACATGTGGCAGTCTTAAAAGCGGTTCTATATGCCCACAAAGCAGGATATAACATAATGTGTCAATTATTCTTGCTTTGTGCGATGGTTCGTTGGAGAATGGATTTGAGTGATTTATTCACTGCTTCTACCTGTCCATTCGCTTGAGGGTAGTAAGAGAAGGAATTCTCTTGTTTGTACTCTCACTTTGATGCTAACTCTTCCATCATACGATTTTGAAAGTGCAAGCCATGGTCAGTGACAAGCTCCTTTGGAATCCTGAACTGAGTAATAATCTAGTTGAATACGAAGTGCGTGGCTATCTCACCATTGAATTTAACTGTAGGCATAGCCTCAGCCCATTTCGTGAAGTAGTCAACAGCCACTATGATATGATGATGCCCCCTCGCTAAAGCTGGGTTGCAATCCATAAAATCAAGCCCCCACTTAGCGAAGGGACCGACAGTGATGATGGGATGTAACAGGGTAGGTTTTGAGTGCATATTCCGTGTAAACACCTAGCAAGGGTGGCACCTCTTGACCGTATCTACATAATCTTTAAATATAGATGGCCAGAAATAACCCACTCTTAAGATTTTTTGGGCTGTAAAAAGCCCAGATAAATGACCACCACACGCCCCTCCATGGAAATCATTCAGCACTACCTCAACCTCTTCATGAGTTAAACAATGACGTAAAATGAAATCTACCCCACGGAGGTATAAAGTGTTATCCACTATGAGGTAATTCTTAGACATGTGACGTAATTGTCGTCGTTCATCCCATGAGAGCTGAGTAGGGACCTTCAATGTTTGTAGATATATAATGATATCTCCATACCATGGGTCTAAAGTTGAGATTAAGAATGTGTGCTCATCGATAAACGTATCTTCCCAAACCAAATCCTCGGCCTCATTTGGGAAATCCGATATGAGCTCTGCAAAAATTAACGATTTCTTCGATTTTGCCGAAACAAACTCGAGATCGAATTCTTGCAGGATGACAATCCATTTATTATATTTTTCCCCAATCATTGTTCGAGTGAGGATGAATTGAAATGGATTGACATGGGCTACAACCAAGTTCTGGCAAAGGAGAATATAATGTCTCAACCGTTGAACCACATGTACAGTAGCTAAGGCAAGCTTCTTAACATGAGAATAATGGATCTTCGCATCAATAAGATTCTGGCTCAGATAGTATATGACATGCTCTTGGAGCTCCTCATTCTCTTGAACCAAAACCATACCAATAATCTCCATGGATGCAGCCACATAGAGCAGGAAATCACGGCTATAGTATGGGGGACTAATCACCGGGGCCGATGCTAGGGCTCGCTTGAGCGCATCAAAGGACTCCTGAGCTCACTCATCCAAACAAAAGGTGGTGTCCTTCTTGAAAAGACGCATGAATCCTCTAGTCAAATTGGAAAAATTGACAACGAATCTCTATAAGAATTTTTCCATGCCTTGCAAACATTGAAGATGACGAATATTTTTCGGGGGAGACATCTGAAGTATTGCCTCAACCTTCAAAGGGTCGACTCTTATACCCTCTTTAGAAATGATGAATCCTAATAAGCGACCCGACTTCACACAAAATATGCACTTGTGAGGATTTAACCTGACCAAATAATGGCGGCACCTTTCGAATACCAATCTCAAATGATAGGAATGAGTAGCAAGGTCATCCAAAAATACTTCGATAATCGATTTGAGATCATGGAAGATTAAGGTCATGGCTCGCTGAAAAGTAGCTCCGGTGTTCTTAAGGCCAAAAGGAATTTTCTGATATGCAAAAGTTCACCAAGGACAAATAAATACAGTCTTATGTTGGTCCTCAGGTTTAATTTGTATCTAATTATATCTAGAAAAGTCGTCCATAAGGGAAAAAACCTAGCTACCCGCGCACTCATCCAAAATCTGATCAATAAATGGTGTGGGAAAATTGTCCTTAGGACAGACACGATTCAAATCATGGAAATCAGTACATATGCAGATTGCTCCTTGCTTCTTGTCAACCAGAACGAGGTTTGAAACCCACTCCGTCAAGAGAATGGGATAGATAAGATAGGCTTTCAACAGTTTATCTATCTCTGCCTTAATCGTAGGTGCTTTCCTAGGATTCATCACATGCAAACATTGTCAAACAGGCTTAGCATTGGGATAAGTCTTAATCTTGTGTTCAACAATGCGAGGGTCGATACCTGGCATTTAATCGTAAGACCAAGCAAATATATCACGAAATTCTTTAAACAACTCGGTGTATTCTTGAATCTCAGCATGGGAACATTTTGCCCCAATATAGACATTCTCTATCCTGCCAAGATCGCGAGAGATATTGATAGGAATCGTTGGAGATATATTTTCCATGTTCCCATCAGCCATTGGACTAGGAGAGCTTAATGGAACCATAGGACTACCAATTCTCTCACTAAGAACTTCCCTAAAGTCCTCACGCTCCAAATGGTCAAGCTCAGGAAAAAAGTAAGATCTATGATGGATCTCTTCCCATGGTGGCTCAACTCCCGACATGGCCTCAATAATCACTTCGTCTGAAGGAAAAACAATATCAAGGCAGTCGTGCGTGTGAAAAGACTATACTGCCCATGCAGGAAGCACATACGGGTCCTCCTCCTCCGTCCATGAAGAGGAAGGACTAGGCTCTGCAACACACTCAAGATTATCTTGATAAGCTACCATAGTTACAAGCAATGGCACGTCCGTCACGATGGGCTCACTCGAAGTATTCGGTGTAGGAAGAATCCAAGGATCTTCCATATGACTCGTGCGAAAAGACACTAATATTATAGATGTCAAAGCCTCACCGAAACTAGATCCTATCATAAGGATAGGTGCAGGACAACTAAAAATTCCCATGAGGGATGGATACATGCCTACACCCACACTCCCAGTTGCCGGCTGAGAGTGTTCTACGATTGGGATCAAAGCTCCCGAAGATGCGGTAACTTTTGAATTCTTGAATGACGTTTGATCAATCATAAATATCTTCCCATTAAATGGAAAGCATACAACGCAAAATAGGGAAGAAGCTACGGCTTGCATACTGTACATCCAATTCCTACCCAGCAAGAGATTGTATTCAAGGGGCGCATCAACCACCTCGACCTCTATCACAACAGTCTTCCCTCCCAAACGGACCTTAAGGGAAGGCAGAATCCCATGCGGACTAAATGATCTCCCATAAAATGCAGTTAACATGGTCACAGAATTAGACAACTCAGGGGAACCTAAACCCTTCCAACATGATAAAGACATCACAGAAGCAGTAGTGCCTTTGTCAATCATAGTGCGCTTGACGGTCATGTTAAGACATTCTACGTGAATCAAAAGAGACACATAGTAAGGCAAGTGAGGCTGAAGTCCTGCGGTTTCAAATTTAATCTTGGAGGAAGAATTATCATCATTCACACCAAGGGTAGAAAGCAAAGCCTTCCTTTGCAAAGGACAACTCTGAAGTACTTCTAGTGCAGACATCGCACAAGGAGTGTGGCCCAAATCCTCGACAACAGAATAGTTCTAGGCGGCTCAGGCATTAGGATTGTGCCCTGGACGCTTAAGGACTCCCTTAGGAATGTGGGCTGCAGCTTCAGGTTTATCCACAAGTTTTTTAATATGCAAAGGAGTCCCTGATGGATCAGGTTCCTTTCCTGGGTTGGGTTGTGACAAACCATAGTCCTTCGCATGGGTCACAAATTTCACAGCACATACCATGTTAATGTAACCACGACCACTACCCTCCGGTAGATCTTGATCACCACCAGAATGATCATGGGTCCTTGAGTTCATATTTTGATTGTGAGGGTAAGGGTTAATCAGCACAGCTGGGCCTTGTGCTAAGAATCTCGAGGCTTCATCGATACGAGGGAAAAATTAAGTGAGGTGATCCTCCTTACACAACTTGCAAGGAAATTTAACCTTACGTTTAGCTTGCTTGTCCCCCCCAGCACTACGAGCATTATTGTCATTATTATTAGAATTTTCATTCCTATTCCCACCCTTACGATTATTCTTACCCTTCTTTTTATTCCGTCCGGGTTGCTGGTTACCCTTTTGGTCAGACGATTGCACTGAAAGCACACTCGTCGTTTGGGTGGGTTGAGACGAAGCCATGGCTTGTCCCAAAGCAGATTGGTTGATTGACAATTGACTAACTTGTTTTACAATTCCATCGACATGTGGTCCAGGTTTAACTTTGGGGTTGAAACTAAAACGTGGAGCATTGGGAATAATCTCATATAACAAACCGGATTGACACAACCAACAATTCCATCGACATGTGGTCCAGGTTTAACTTTGGGGTTGAAACTAAAATGCGGAGCATTGGGAATAATCTCATATAACAAACCGGATTGAGCATAAATCAAATCTAGTTCCTGCGCCCTAAAAATGGCTTGTTCCTCATTTTGCACTCCAGATGTAGAAACATCCTTTGCCATATACGGAAATAATGACTTAAGGAACCATTCAAGGAGGAATTCTGGAGGTATAAAGGCTTTAATCAACCTCTTCCGTCTACGCCACTCTTGGCTATGATCCCGAGATATGTGTGGCTTTATCCTATCGAAATGTTGACAAGAGTTCTGTACCAAAGTCATAATGCACTGGAAGTTGGAAGTGGTTAAGAAAAGTCATCGCTAGGTCATCAAACAAAGCGAATGCCCCCCTAAGTAGCTCTATATACCATTTCACGGTAGGCCCTGTAAGGGTGCGTTGAAATATCCTTAAACGGATTGAGTCCTAGTGTAAGGAGTTCGAAGAGCACCATAGGTGAAAGGTAGTAACATGTTCGCTCGGATCCTCTCCCAGTTTTCCCTCAAATTTGGGTATGTCCGAGGGAAGCTTTGTAGGGACAGCTGGCCAAGCCGGGTCATGAGCTACAGGATTGTTCGTCAATCTCGACAAGTCAGGAAGATTCAGCGTTGCAAGGAAAGGGAGCCTAGGATGATTAGGTCAATGGACCACTCCCTGATAGTTTTGATTCATTTAGGTTTGATTACCATAACCACCATGGCCTTGGCCATAGTGCCCTCCCTCTGTTTGACCCGTATAAGGTGGCATGGAAGCACCATAGTGTGGTGTACCTTGACTATTTGGAGCTACAAAGCCATAATTTGGAGAGTAAGTGGGTTGTTGATACCTTCACCCATAAGGTGAAGAACCTTTTCCATACTGCATCCCATAATAGGTTCCATAAGTCATCCCATGAGATGTCCCATGAGACACTCTGTAAGTAGGAATATACACTCTGGAAGTAGGAATATACATTTCAGAAATAGGAATATATGCTCCAGCAGTAGTAATAGGACTTCTAGAAGTATGAACATGACCTCCTGATACAGCAGGCGGTGCATGAACCTAAGACACAACTGGTCGAGTAACCGCAGTACGGACATGACTCGTAGCAACGTTCCGGCCCGAAGGACCATGTGAATGAGGTGGTGGGTGAACATTTGAAGAACTAGGGATAGAGGACGAAGGGACCTATGTAATTATGTACGTGCTATTCCCTATAGTCACTCATCTCGGATCTGGTATCCTAATAGGATCACTAACCCTAGACCTAGGAGGAATATCATGTGATGTAGCTTCCACCGCCAGGATGGAAGGTGCAATGTGACTTGTGCTCCCAAACCTCTTCGCATGGTAAGGAATGAGAGTGCCCCTAGGCATAGTGTTAGGCTCAAACTCAGACATGACATGGAATGCCAAATCATGTGTGGAAAAACCAGACATACCATAACTACCATAACTGGTACTCACGGGTTCAAAATGAGTCTCATCATCCTCCTACATTCCATATCGACGATGCGTTAATGGGGAATCAACCCTAGAGTAAGTATGTCTATCATGAAAAGTTCCTATCTCAAAAATCACAGGACCTAACTCAGTCAAATCAGGTGAAGGATCATAGTTAGGAGTAAACTCCCCATATTCCACATGAATGGGAGAAGGTGGTTCAGGAATACCTTCTATATGGTCTCCCATGGTATGTGAATCAATGTACGAAGTAGTCCTCCTGGACTATCTATTTCTCTCTCCCAAAGGAGGAGGAGTTGTAGAAGGCGGAAGTCCTGCTAAACGACAAGAATGACAAGGAGCCGCACCTGAATCCACAATGACTCAAAAAATATAAAAGACTCTCTATATATGCAAACCCTAGGCAAGCTAACGTGCACAGAGCAATCACCAATAAAATCTAAATCCAACCACAAGCAATCAAGGGTAGGATAAGTGAGCTCCTGAATGAAGCAGGTATGTCTCGCCTAGGAGAGGCTTTAGACTCCCATACACAACAAGCAGAGGTACATAACCAATTATTGTGGCCATTAGCTTCAACATGTAAAGTGACTGTGCTGTCCGACTCCAACCTGGCCGGGACACTCGCAGAATAACCCCTGTAGAGTACCCCCTTTATATCCTAGGTAAGGCCACTAAGTTCACCTCAATATAATCAATGCTTAGGCGGACAGTCGCAGGAAGGATTGACCGTATGGGCAGGGTAGTTTCCCTAAACTCTCGAAAGAGCCCCCAGATACGAATACAATCCTGGAAATATCTCCGGTGCTACTCAATTATGACTAGGGGTCATCCCAATCAATAACCGCTCACACTGCCTCATGCTTAACTCCCTTTTGAGAGGAGGATCCTGAGAAACACTGGTTATACCAAGGAATTTCACAAACTCACTTGGACAGACACATACATTTTGTTGTTTAGTGGTCTTGGAGAATTTACTCACAATGAACTATTCCAAGACCCTAAAACCTAATCTTGTTGGTGAACCCTATCAAATAAAATAGTGTAGTTCATTTTAATTAAGCGTTGATTTTAATTGGCTTTATTACTCAAAAGAGGTATATGGCCGTGCAACTAATGGCGTTATGACACAACATGAAGAAAAATGCACACCTAACAATCAATGCAAATGCATTTTGTCCATGAAAAACAGGGTATGCTACTACGTGAAATGCACAATTTTCTTCAAATGATAAAATGCAAGCTTTCCTATATGAAATCCTGACTAATACTCAAAGCAAATCTAGTGCAAGTACTATGCAAAATGCAAGATGCAATGCATGATGATAAGCAAATATTTTTGGATTTTTTGAAATAAAAATGAGATACTAAAGCAAAAGAATGGTTCTACAACCCCCGGACTCTACAAGCACACTCAAGCAAAGTACTAAGGTAAAAGAAATCTAATGCACTAATCCCAAAACAAAAAATCGAAAATGCAATGACAAGAACATTCTTCAAAAAAGAAAATTTACCCCAAAAAAAACGTCTCTAGTCAAAAATAGAGGTGTACACAGATTCTAGCAGTATCAAAGAAGACTCAGCAATCATCAAAATTCACCCAACAACCATCCATCTTCCTCTAGAAGGAAAAACTAAGGGCATATGTGATTGTTCATAGTAAACCTGCATGTGTATGCAGAAATAGCAATGAAACCTGTGTATATACACGACTGTGAGTTAAAAACTCACGTACAGAAAGAAAGGTGCATAAAAATAAAGGAAAATAGATAAGCTGAGAGAAACTTCACACCAATCAGACACTACCAGGCAAACATGCCCCCAGACCCGACACAGAAACAAGAGAAAAAGAGAAATTCAAAGTCATTGAATGCCGATAGAAAAACCCCAAAGGACAACTACTAGGAACTCCCCAGCAGAGTCACCAATTTTGTTACGGAGAGAAATTCCTATGGCTTGGGGTACCACAATAGATAACTTGACTCCAAAAATCAATCCTTTCCAATATGCAATAGAAATTAAATATCTAACACTAAAGGATCAGACCTCGTACCTTATTCCAGATGGTTGAAGTAGATCCCCGTTGAGCTTTCCAGCTTTAGCTTGAATTGATAAATCACTTCCTCAACAACAAGTAAATAATACAAGCATACTATATATATTGGTGTTAGATCTATTCTAGCATATATAATCAACAATGTATAAGCATTTGAAATCATCCATGGATAAAATATTCATTCAAACATACATTATTGGACAGGAAAAGATATTTCTATTAATATAGAATTAGAGATTACAATGGATACAACCTCTGCCGGCACGTCTGCGAATTGGAGAAACTGAATCCCCCACTTGGGCCTCCACCACCTCAATCCTCCATCTCTCGATAGCAAGCTCACAAGCAAAAGGAAAGCTTGGGAAGAACACAAAAGTGCTCCAAGGGACAAAGGGATGCAGACTCAAGCACAAGTTCCGGCAACAATGGACTATAGTTTCTTTGCTCTCAATTCTCTCATATGCCTTTAATGTATCAAATAGTTCCTTATATAGCTTTTCAAAGGGGTAATGAAAGGTCGAATCCGAGCGATCTCAAGGCATATGGAAGGCCAGGAGTCAAGTGAGTCAGATCCATGTCAAGGAAAACTCCAAAAGGATTTGGATTTTGCACACATCCTGATGTACGCGGTTTCAGGGGTCAAACCCACATATATACATGATTAGGGGTTTAAAAGTCGTATATATGAATTTTCACATATTTATGGGGATGGTCAAGGAAACATCAAAAGACAAAAAATGGTCCAAGGGGTCTAAAGAGTCTGCAAAGGGACAGGGGAAGGCCATACAAGTGTGATTCACCTGGAGTGGTAAAATCCGCTATAACATAGGTTGTGCAGAAGATTTTTTTACTTGTATTTGTTTCCTTTTTACTTCGTGATCCAACAAGGTTTGTCTATCAATGAGAGTCAACCTTTGTCCTGAAAGTGTTTTTTCTTCTAATTCTTCCAAAGTGACTTTTCAAGTTGTTGGTGTAGTGAATTATTTTTTCTCAGATGTGGATGTTCTTGCTCCTTGTGATGGTTGATTATTTTTGGGGTGGGGTTGTTTCAAAAATCTACCTTTATCATATCTTTGTCTATACATAAAGAAAACATAACTAAAATTAAAACTAAATTCTATGTTTGTGTTTTGTTTTGTTTTTTATAAAATCTTACCTATGAACTTTTATAAGTTTATTTCTAAATGTGCTTCCTCGGCAATGGAGCCAAAAATGTTGGCCTAATCTATAGGTGTAAACTAGGGCATATAGTTTAATTCTCAATCTAGTATTTGCAAAACTTAGAAGCACATCCAAACTATATGGTTCTATATCTAAACTTAGTTGATAAGAAATAACTCTAATATGGATTGAACACTGTAAGATTTAAGTACTAAACTCCCTTACAGGAGGTAATTTCATGAGATTCCTTATAAACATCCATCAACATTCCATTCATTAATTAATTCTGAGATATTAAGAAGCATAGAGAATTGTAACATTCAGTTGTTGAAGACAAAATTATACATTGAATTCTTTTACAAGAAACTAACAACTTATACCAATGTTACAACAACTAAATCTGCATCCTAAAGATTATTAAAATAGTAAATGCTAGAATAAAAACTCAAATTTAAACAATACTATAATAAACATGAATTCAATATCAAGCTACAGGAAGTAAAGATACAATTCATACAAAAAAAACGATGAAACAAGAAGGAATGCGCAGGCTTGGCAAAGGGGGCCCTCCAATGCTTCACTTGCACACTTGAACACAATCACACCATATATACTCTGTTAACTACCGATAAATTACTCTAGCATCATAACATAACACCAATCAAATAACAAATCAAATTTTTGTAAATTCTATTAAATCTCAAAGTATGAATTCCCCATTCTGAAGTTATGAAACTATGTATGCTTTGAGGTATTTATACAAAATGTTTACAACCATAAATGATAAAAGTGATATTGATATAAGGATGATATCCTATATTTTCTCTTAGAAGGTCGAATTCATCCTTCATATCCACAAAAATGGGAAATTCCCACGAAATTTCAAAACTTCCATATTTTATGCTAGAAAACAAGGCTTTTCATGTACAAATGGCATGGTTTTACCAGCATTGACCAGACACCTACTAAGCTAATTTAGTGAATATGGTAGATATTCATCCATCCTTGGATAATAGGGATTCTAACACATGTCTCATATCATGCCCAACTATCTTGCAAGTATGTAAATCTAGGAGCAATTCCGGGAAGTTGTAAAATCCTGTAATTTCTGTTAAAATTCAATTTTAATGCTTTAAAATTTGCAAAAATTCAATTCATGAAAAGAAGTGAAAATTATACCTCATATAATCAAGTTTGAAGGAAGTGTGGATAAAATATGAAGGATATAATAGGTCTTTGAAGGAAAAACATGGATTTTTATGACAAAATAAACATAAAAAACGGTTACCAACAATACCCTAGCTACTCCATTGAAGGAAAACTAATTTTTATACATAGATGGGAAGAGGAAACCTTTTCCAACAATATCTTGGAACTCCAGTATCAACATTACACTTGGAGTGATTTGGTTGCATCATGCCTGTAATCATGGGGTGAGCATGAAAGAGCCATTCGCAATGGATATAGTTACAAGTGGATTTGACATCACTTTTGTATATTGAAATTTGGGGGAGCTTAAAAAATATTGTCTTTATTAGTCTAGATGATATAGGGTGATGATCCTTAAATCACTACTCCTACTACCTATTGTAGAAGAATGGTATTGTATGAAGTTGTATGTTTTCTACAACATCCACTATAAAATGAACCTTCCATGTGGTATTATCCCTTTGACCAATTCTAACTCAAAGTTCCATGGTACAAAATGGAGCCTTATTATATTGTTAGTGGAGCATTGACCCGTCATCACAATACAATCATACATGCTTATATAACACATATTTGTCCCTTAATGGCTTTGGAAGGTGTGAGGAAAATCACCATAACTCAAAAACCGAGGATCAGATAGAAAAATCATCAGTTCCTTTGGATTCATGACATCCGAGAACCACTAGGGATACCCCCATCTTGTGGGTTCATGAACAGAACCTTGTATATTTTGACGGTTTTCAAAACTAGGGTTTTTCTCAATGACGTGTAGTGCAATTTCTGGACCATAGGCCAAGATTTTGAAAAATGTTCCAACCGAGTGCATGGGCCTCGCAGTCAACTCTCCCTTTCCCAAACACACTTGTAGGAGGAAACAAAAATCAATTCCATTGCATGTATGTCTTCTATTAAGTAATATTCAGATCTGTCTCTAATCATAACACATTTGACAACTAAATTGGAAGAATTAACACTTAAAATAATCTAGGGATGCTAAATTTAGTTCCCCTAGATCCTTTAGTTAATAAATAAACATTATTTTAATAAATTAATTAAAATATATTAATAGTAATAAAATTAGTAATTTACTCCAATTTAGCAAAAATCAAAATGAAAATTATTAAATAAAAATCGAATAATTGAATTTCCCCTTTATATAAAAAATAGGCATAAAAATAAATATCCAACATGATTAATTTACAACCTGAGAGGACCTAATGGTCAAGAACATGTGTTTCTTCCAAGGTGGTCATAGGTTCAAATCTGAAGGGAGGTAGGATATGTACACCTATGGGGTCCCTTGTCCCACAAACAATGGGGGTCCCATACACCAAATTGGTAGTATAACTTGGTACCCAAGATCTATGGTTGGTTACAACACTTTGATGAATGTGAATGTGGATACTTACAAGGCGCAACAAATACAATGTGATTAGAACCACATCTAATCGCACAAATAAATGTGAAAGAATGCAACGCATTTATGACAGAAGGAAGCAAAGGTAAGAAGATAAATGCAAGAAAGAGCTCTCAAGATGATAAAATAAGGACCTGATGCATCCTTTAACAATAATTTTGGAACCAAAATAATATTCAACACTTCATTCATGTCAAAACATGTACAACTCTATTGGAAGGATCGATGTAGATCTTTAAAACAGGGTGGACAGAGGTGGATTCCTCTCTTTAAAAAAGTGTAAATTTTTAATTTCCTCTCAATGATGAATTCAAACTCGAATACACCATTTATTGAATCATCAAAGATAAGATAATAAGAAAAAAATGATTGTTGTTATTATATCCCATGTTCAAAGAGAGGACTGTTTAAGGGAGGCCATACTTTAAGGAACTAGGTAGTTTGGAATGGTTATTCTATGCTTTCCATGTTTCAATCAGATTTTGGATAAGCATAGCCTTTACTCAAGGTTTGGAAAAAGGTTTAATTTTTAATTTGTTTCATAATCACTCAAAAGTAAATCTAAACCTTAAGAAAAGGGGGTATCATGGATCAGGTAGATGTTATATGTGTCGGGATGAGTCAATATTTAACTAGTTTGATCAATGCAAATACTTCATATAAGTATGGAAAAAAGATACCTCAAACTTGGAATGGTATAATAAGTTGTGAATCCATACCAAAAATTAAAGACAACCATGGTATAATGGATGAAGGTAATAATCCTGAAGTTCAAAGGAAATAAGACAAATAGGTCATGCCATATTGTATTGGTGAGAAATTTGGAAACTAATCTTTCTTCTATTCGAAAAAATGGCAGTTTATCTGACATGAAAAAAAGGTAACGTCGAGGAAAAATTCCTTATAAAAATAAGGAAATCATAAATATCCGTTCAAAATTAATAACATCTTCATAAATTGGGATTTAGAGAACTCAAAAGTATTGGATTCTATTAAAGAATAAGAGGATTTAAAAAATTTTGAAAAAATATAGAGTAGACAAACAATGGTTGAAAACATGGCCAATTGTGCCACAATCTACAATTCTCTAACTAGGACTCATTAATTGAATATGAACTTAGATTAACAGAAAATATTGAAAGAAACTCATTCCTTTGTGTGTACATTCTCGGCTCCTCGATCCAACTTCTATCATGATGGGAAGGTCTATCGAGAGAGAAGATGGATTATATTTTGGAAGTGATTATGTTGGCGTTCTCCCCACATCTGCATTTTCAATTCTAGTTTCTATTCTATACTCGACGGTAAGTTTACTTTTGTGGATCTTACTTTCAACCTTTGTGTGTGGGGTTGTTGGCATCTAGTATGGCCCCTTGGCCTAGAAAACTATAACATAGTTTGCACAAAGATGACTAAAAGTTGGACCCTTTAATGGCCCTAGGTGCTCTCACATGCGCAAGGCCCTCAAGGACATGTAGAATGAAAATGGATTCTTTGCAAATATATTAGGTTGGCATGCCAAGGAACATAACAATCCATCTAGAAAGGAGATTATGCTGGGAAATTTAGTGTCCTAGTGTTCATGAGCTTGTAAGGAATTCGATGATATAATAAAGGAATTGTGGTATTATCGAACATGAGAGACTTAACATACCATAACATTGGGGTAATTCTGGTCTATAAAGGCCCTCTTCATCCTTTCCCTTCAAGAAATTCAAAGGGGCAAGGTGCAAGAGGACATGGATTCTTTGTTTGTATTGTCCTAGCTTGACATCCTAGAAGTTGGGATGCAATGCATAATTCGCCATCAGGTCTTTGTGAATGAGCATGTTAATAGTAATATTGATGCCCTTTCTCATGATATTACAGGGAAGAAATTTAGTAGCCCACATTTATCCAACCCTCATCCATGCAATTGGTCTTCATATTTTGTCCCGAAGTGGTCTAGAGACTGGAAAAGTAGAAAAATTTAAGTGACGGTTTGTCTTACATCACTATCTCTAATGATGATTAGGGCTTGTTTATGTTTATCTAATAGCACAGTTTCTTGGAGAATGAATGAAGTTCCTGCATTTTGGATTCAATGGGTAATAACCCTCGACCTATGGGAGAAAACATTGTAGAAATGTAGATAGATAGTGGAATAGACATGATTCATAGATACTTTTAGTCTTACCCAGTAGTTAGTGGGTTAGACATTATTTATAAATACTTCGAGTTACTTTTGGCTCGACATTTTTTTTACAGACAACCTCTTTTTTTATCAAGGATGCCAGAAAAATACTATGCACAATATTTTTCAATAGTATAATATAAATTCGAACCTTACACCAAAAATGGTATCAATATTTCTAGAGTTGTCTCCCATTCAATCCTTCAATTGTCCAATCAAGAATCAACATTTTTATGTGATCCTCGCTTAACTCTCAAATAACTATTTCTATAGTTACAAGTAATGATAGGAAGCCTCTTATCATTAATGTTAATTTTTGTGTGCTTGTCCATTAGGTATCTAATTATAACATGAATTTTAATGGGTGGAAACCCAACCTCTTAGAAAATGATTTGATAGGGTGTGTTTCTTTTAATTTTAAGTTTGTAAATTATAAAATGGTTCTAGTTTCGTTTTATTTTCCTCCAACTTTATTTAGAAACAGTACAAAATCAAACTTCAAATCCATATAAGATAATTGAAATAACAAGTACGTCAAATGGTTTTGTTTCTTCCCAAAACCAAAAATCTATATTTTTATAGTGTTCTTTGGATCAATATAGCTTAACTAGTCCTAAAATTCTAATGATTTAACATTGATAGGAATCAAGGAAAGATTGGGTAAATGTGGTTGGAAAAAAATTTGATGAATTCTACTCTAATTTATTCTTCGACACCCCAAAAAATTCTACTACCTTTCTTATCAAATCGGAACATTTGGTGCCAAATCCAAACATTTGACACCAACCCATGAATAGTGCCTCCATGGAAGTTGTCTTGTTGAGTAAATTAGTTGTCATTGATGTCAAATCACTTATCAGAAGTAAAAGATATGGTGGCATACTGAAGGTTGCAAGTATCCAGAATAACAAAGGAATAACCCTATTACAAGTTGCAGGGTGAATGACAAAAGGATAACCCTATAGAAAGTTGAACGACTGAGATTGATAATCCAATGTTGTTGCTAAATGAACTAGCATAGAGGTTAAACACGTACAAAGTGATAAAGTTCCATGAAGGATTAAGATTGGACGATAGACGTTAGTCCCACCCTAGATCCAATAGCTGAGGATCAGTTATACAAAAGATAGGCGAAAGGATGAAGTTCCACAACAATCAAGATCGGACGGCTTATATTAGTCCCGCACTAGATCCGATGATTAAGGATTAATTCTGACAGTTAGGAGGAAAATCCAAAGTTCCATAAAAGATCAATATCGGACAATTGAGATTAGTTCCACTAAAAGAGATCGATGGTGCAGAAGAAAAAATGCGGAAAGGGAATTGCGGAAGTAACGTTTAAATATTTTATGAACCCTCAATCCAAAATATCGAAGGTCAGGAAAGACTCTGCAAGAGATCGACGGTGTGGAAGAAATATTGTGAAAAGAAGCTTGTAGAAAGGAGCTTGTGGAAAGGAGCTTGCGGAAAGGAGTTTGCGAAAAGTTGAGATACGATTTGAGGTAATATCGCATCCCGCATCCCACATCCCACATCCCGCAATCTTGATATCGATGATCAAGAAGAAGCCTAATCAATATCAACAGTGGAAAACCAAATTCCACATTCTACAGTGTAGAAAGGAGTTTACGAAAAGGAAAAAGCAGACAGTCGACATCTTGCATCCCGCATCTCACAATCTGGAGATCGACGCTCAAGAAGAATATCGATGAAGATCAACAGTGGGGAATCGTTGAAATAGAAACTTGGTGTGGAAATATGTTTTAAAAAAGGAAATCTGTAGAATATATCAACAGTCCGAAGAGATCCAGAAAAAAGATCAACTGTTTAGATTGTATCTAGTGAAGAATATTATGGATGCACCAAAAACGATAAACAGGGCTGCGGAGATTAATTATGAGTAGTGGGAAGAATGAAACATTGCCTTTTCTAAAGTGATGCGACGATTGAACGGGTAGATGATGATTGGTTGTGTCTGTAAATAAACATTCACGATCCAAAATGAAAGAGCGCAGCTATGGAGAGTTGCGTTGATACGAAATAGGTATAGGGTATTTAAATAAATGAATGTGTAAAGAATTAAGTGTCTATGTTACTAAGCTTGACAGTGTCCAAAGTGAATAGTTTACAACTATTCCAAAAGACTGAGAAAATCATATCACGGTGGTGCTAGGGCAGGCCACAGGTCTGCAGGGGGTCGAATTCTCCTTCCAGTCGTAGCTGGAGAACATGGTGTCGTAGCGTCCTTGTCTGTTGAAGCAGGAAGAAAACCATAGGGCTATTGTGGCATCCTAGTATGTAGTTGCAAGAAAATCCTAGGGTTTGTTTTGCATCCTTTATGTAGTAACAGATAAACAATTTTGTAAAATTCATCTTATTAATGAGTTTGTGTTGGTGGTTTTCTCTTTGAGTTTTCCACGATAAAATATATGTATTAATTGTTGATTTTTGTGTATTTTATTTATAAAAAGACAATACTGATTCACCCCCCCCCCCTTCTCAGTATTGTGGGACAAACAAAAAATTGGTATTAGAGCAGGTTCCTTCACAACATCTTAACCACTAGAAGGAAGATCCTATCCAAAAATCACAATGGATAAATAAGAAGGATTGGCCACTAACAAACCTCCACTATTTACCGGAGAAAATTATGCTTACTGGAGTGTAAGAATGAGGTGTCATCTGATGTCCCTGGGATGGAAGGTTTTGGAAGCAACATAAAAGGAGCTTAAAATAGGAAACCAATACCCTATAGACACAGTTGAACTAGGTGAATATGAAGGTAATCCCAAATCCCTAAACTCAATCTTAAATGGTTTAACAAATTTGGTGTTTACTAAATTTATGCAATGCACATTTGCCAAACAAGCTTGGGACAAGTTGAAAATTATCTATGAAGGAGAATCAAAATTCAAAGAATCCAAAATTCAAACGTATAAAGGTCGATTTGAAATTCTTAAAATGAAATAAGAAGAGAATATTGATGAATATCTTCTTTGTGTAGATGAATTTATTAATGTGATCAAAGGGCTTGGAGGAAAATTAAAAGAAAAAGAAGTGGTAAGAAAGGTACTAAGAACATTACCCAAAGGTATCTACCTTAGAAGAACGAGATGATATTAAAAAGGTAACAATGGATGAGTTACATGGAATTCTCACTGCATATGAGATGAGAACAGGACAAAATGGATCTTCAAGAAAAGAAGCAGCTTTTAAAACCTCCTTAAAAATAAATCAGAAAACCCAAATGATGAGGAATCTCTTTTCATTAATAAACTTGAGAGAGGGACTGGAAAATACAAAGGGAAGTTATCATTAAAGTGTTTTAATTGTGGAAGGATTGGACATTTTGCCACTAAATGCACTTACACTAAACAAGATGAGAATGAAGATAAGGAAACTTCAAAGTTCAGAAAGGGTAAACTAGGAAACAAGAAAAAACCCTATGAGAAAAGGAAAATTGTGTACACCATAGAAGACAGTGAATATTCAGATGGAAGTGGAGTTGAAGAAACTGAAGTTGTATTTATGGGTCTAGATACTCAAGCCTCAAATAGTGACTCAGATTTAAAAGGATAAGTAGACCTAAGAGATGAATTTTTTAGCACCCTTGAAGAACTTGAGAAATGTAGGAAAAAGAACAGACAGTCAAATATTATCATTAGCCAGTTGGTATCTCAACTTCTAGATGCCAAAAAGGTTGAGGAGGACCTAAATCTACAACTCAAAAGAAAAATACAAGAGTCTGAAAAGCTTGCAAAAGAAATCATGCAATTCAAGAGAAAGATTGATGAAGAATCTATCAAGTCAAAGTTTGAGAATAGCTCAAGGATTCTAGATGACAATTTGAGTAGCCAAAGACCATCAAGTGATAGGTTTGGTTTGGGATTCATTAAAGAGAAGAAGCCAAAGAGTTTTTTCTATCACAAATCAAGGAGGTAAGAAAATCTATGCTGAAATACTAAAGACTCCAGCTAAAAAGGAAAGAAGCAAGAAACTAGGCTTAAATTCTCAAGATAAAACTAGAAATAATATAACACCCAAGAGACCAAATAGATATCTACAGATCTTTTTAGGTCACTGTTTTTCTTGTAATAATTTTGGTCATAAATCCTTAAATTGCAAAACTGAAATAAGGGTTTCTGAATACAATAATAAGTCATAAAGTAATAAGATGAAGGGAAATAAGAAATTTTTTACACTACTCCAAAAATATGATATAGAATGTTACAAGTGTAATAACCATGGACATATGGCAAGATATTGTAAACTAAAGACTCCTACAAGGAATACTATTGAAATCAAAATGCAGAACACCAAACAAAAGAAGTATTGGAAAGAGAAGGAAGAAATTGAAAGTTCAATGATTGCTTTATGTGCAACCAAAATCCAAAACTTATGGCACTTGGATAGTGGTTGTTCAAAACATATGGCCGGTGACTCAAGCAAATCATAACACTAAAAGATAATAAGGGAAAAGACACTTTTGGAGACAATATGTCTTCCAAAATAATTGGCAAAGGAACAACTATTGTCAACAGCAAGATCAAAGCAGAAAATGTTGTGCTAGTTGAAAATCTCAAGCCTAATATTCTTAGTGTAAGTCAAACATGCGACCAAGGACACATTTGTATCTTTGACTCATAAAAAGTGAAATCAAGAAAAAGAAATCAGGAAAGGTCATTCGCATTGCTATGAGAAATATAAATAATGTATACACCTTAGAAAAATAAAACCAATGCTACTTAAGTATGGTAGAAGAAAGTTGGTTATGGCACAAAAGTTTGGGACACTTAGGTTTTGACAATCTTGCAAAAATAAGCACGAAGAAAGCTATAAGAGATCTACCAAAAATTATTTTTCCTCTAAACTCTGTGTGTAAACATTGTCAACATGGGAATAAAACCAGAGCCAGTTTTAAAATAAAAGAACATATGACCTCACACCCTCTAAAAATAATACACACAGACCTATGTGGACCAACCAGAACTAAAATCCTGCAAGGAGATCGCTATTTCATGTTGCTCATTGATGATTACACAAGGATGACCCAGGTGGCATTCCTCAAATAAAAATCAGAAGCTTTTGAAAATTTTAAAATATTCAAAGCAATGGTTGAAAATGATTCGGGTGTGAAAATCAAGTGTCTTAGATCAGATAATGGGGGAGAATTTACCTCCAATTAATTCAATGAGTTATGTGAAGGTCATGGAATTAAGAGGAAATTTTTAGCTGCAAATACTCCTTAGTAGAATGGGGTTGTTGAAAGGAAAAACAGAACAATCCAAGAAGCTGCCATAACTAGGCTCAATGAAGCAAAACTGACAAATTCATTTTGGAGAGAAGTTGTATACATAGCTGTCTACATACTTAACAGAGGACAACTCAGAGTGAATAAGGATAAGACCCCCTACGAATTGTGGTATGGAAGACCAGCCTCAGTCAAATATTTTAAAGTGTTTGGAAGTAACTGTTACATCAAAAGAAATGAGGATGACCTTGGAAAGTTCGACTCCAGGGCTGATGAAGGAATCTTTTTAGGATACTCATCCACCAAAAAGGCATATAGGTGTTACAATAAAAGGTTACATAAAATTGTAGAAAGTGATGATGTGAAAGTAGAAGATATAAAACCAAGCAAAGAGAAAAGTCTTGACAGTATTGAAAATACATGTGATTATGAAATAAAATACTTGCAGAAGGATGATAGCATTCATAACGAAGAAGAAGACAAAGAGAAGGAAGATACATAGGAAGATGATGAATACTTCCCTATATCTACCACTAAAACTCCTTCTAGAAGGGTACAAAAGGATCATTTGGAGTCATAGATCATGGGTGATAAAAATGTTGGGGTCGAAACAAGAAGACAACTACCAGATGTGGAACAAGCCCTACTCTCAATAGTAGAACCCAAGAACTTTACACAATCTAGAAAAAGTGATGAATGGGTCAAAGCCATGAATGAAGAACTAGATCAGATTGAGAAAAATAAGACTTGGGAACTTGTCCCAAGACCTGAAGATAAGAACATTGTAGGAACCAAATGGATTTCCAAAAACAAGTTCAATCAAGATGGACAAGTAATAAGGAACAAAGAAAGATTGGTTTGTAAGGGGTATTCCCAAGTGAAAGGTATTGAATTTGAAGAAACTTATGCTCATGTATCTTGACTTGAAGCAATCAGAATGTTTTTAGCACTGTCATGCAATAAAAGCTTCAAAGTATATCAAATGGATGTCAAGTCTTCATTCTTGATTGAAAAACTATAAGAAGAAGTGTATATTGAACAACCTGAAGGGTTTCTCTTGTCTAAAAACAAATATTATGTCTATAGACTGAAAAAGGAACTCTATGGTTTCAAACAAGCTCCAAGAGCATGGTTTTCAAGACTAGATAGTTACTTGAAACAACAAGGTTTTAAAAGAGGAGTCACTAAAAGTAATCTTTACCTAAAAATCAAAGATAAAAATATGATCATTGTTGTTGCCTATGTAAATGATATCATTTTTGGAAGCAATATTCAAATCCTAAGTGTAGACTTTGCCTCTGAAATGAAGAAAGAATTTGAAATGTCAATGTTGGGGGAATTGACATTCTTCTTGGGATTACAAGTCTACCAAACAGACGAAGGAATTTTCATATCTCAAACTAAGTGCATTAAAGATATGTTGGAAAGTTTAAAATGGAAGATTCCAAACCTGTTCGTACTCGTATGGTCACTGGTTGCAAGTTAAGTAAGGATGATGAATATCTAGAAGTAGATCATACCATGTTTAGATCCATGATTGGTTGTCTGCTATATGTGACAACCACAAGACTAGATGTGATGCAAGCTATTGGATTGGTGGCTATATTCCAGTCAGCTCCCAAAGAAACACATGTAAAAACAGTAAAAAGGATTTTTAAATATCTAAAAAGTACCATGAAGTATGGTTTATGGTATCCAAAAGGACAAGACTTTACCTTGAAAGCGTTTACTGATGCAGATTGGATAGGAAGTGTTGATGATCGAAAAAGTACTAGTGGAGCAGCATTCTTTGTGGGAAATTATTTAGTATCATGGTCAAGTAAAAAACAATCCTCCATTTCACTCTCTACAGCAGAAGCAGAATATATTGTTGCCGCATCATGCTGCACTCAGGTTATTTGCATGAAACAAACCCTAGAAGATCTACTTGTAAAATATGAACATCCAATAGTGATCAACTGTGATAACACTAGTGCTATAAATATGTCTAAAAATACTATCATGCATTCTAATACAAAACATATACCAATCAAGTATCACTATCTAAGAGAACATGTATCTCAAAAAGATGTCAGATTAGAATACATTGACACAAAAGAACAGATTGTTGACATTTTCCCCAAACCACTACCTAAGGAAGCCTTTGAGCGTCTTAGACAAAATATGGGATTCATTCCTTTACAAAAGCACTAAAAGAAGGAAGCGCAATCTCAGGGGAAGATATGATGACAGGGGGAGCTGTCAGACAGAGAGGTCTCTTGGTCATTGGTGTCAAAGGAGGAGAATGATTAAAGATATTGCCATCAATGCCAAATGGGAGATTGTTGAGTAAATTAGTTGTCATTGATGTCAAATCAGTTATCGAAAGTCAAATATATGGTGGCAGACTGAAGGTTGTAGGTATCCAGAATAACAAAGGAATAACCTTGTTACAGGTTGCAGGTTGTAGGGTGAATGACAAACAAATAACCCTATAATAAGTTGAACAACTAAGATCGATCATCCAATGTTGTTTCTAAATGAACTAGCGCAGAGTTTAAACACGTACGAAGTGATAAAGTTCTGCAAAGGATTAAGATTAGACGGTAGAGGTTAGTCCTGCCCTAGATCCGGCGACTGAGGATCAATTCTGCAAAAGATAGGCGGAAGGATGAATTTTTGCAACAATCAAGATCGAATGGCTTATATTAGCCCCACACTAGATCCGATTATTAAGGATTAATTCCGAAAGTTAGGTGGGAAATCAAGAGTTCCGTAAAAGATCAAGATCGGACGACTGAGATTAGTTTCGCTAAAAGAGATCGATGGTGCAGAAGAAAAAATGCGGAAAGGGAATTGCGGAACTAACGTTTAAATATTTTATGAACTCGTAATCCAGAAGATCAAAGGTCAATAAAGACTCCACAAGAGATAGATGGTGCAAAAGAAATCTTGCGAAAAGAATCTTGCGGAAAGGAGCTTGCAGAAAGGAGCTTGTGGAAAGGAGCTTGCAGAAAGGAGCTTGCGGAAAGGAGTTTGCGGAAATTCGAGATATGATTTGAGGAAATATCGCATCACACATCCTGCATCCCACAATATGGATATTGACGATCAAGAAGAATCCCGATGAAGATTAATAGTGGAAAACTGACTTTCACATTCCACAGTGTGGAAAGGAGTTTGTGGAAAGGAAAAAGCAGACTGTCGACATCCCGCAATCTGTAGATTGACACTCAGAAGAATCTCGATGAAGATCAATGGTGGGGAATCATTGAAACAAAAACTTGGTGCAGAAATACGATTTAAAAAAGGAAATCTATAGAATAGATCAACAATCCAAAGAGATCTAGACAAAAGACCAACTGTACAGATTGTAGCTAGTGAAGAAGATTATGGATGCACTAGAAAACGATAAACAAGGCTACGAAAATGAGTTCTAAGTTGTGGGAATAACGAAACGTTTCCTTTGTTGAAGTGATGTGATGGTTTTATGGGTAGATGATGATTCATTGTGTCTGTAAATAAACAGTCACGATCCAAAACAAAAGACCGCATCTATGGAGAGTTGCGTTGATACGAAATATGTATAGGGTATTTAAATAAATGAATTTGTAAAGAATTAAGTGTCTATGTTAGTAAGCTTGACTGAGTCCAAAGTGAATAGTTTACAACTATTCCAAAAGACTAAGAAAATCATATCAAAGTGGCAGGGTGATGCTAGGGAAAGCCACGGGTCTGCAAGGGGTCGAAGCCTCCTTCGAGTCGTAGCTGGAGAACAGGGTGTCGTAGCATCCTTTTCTGTTGAAGAAGGAAGAAAACCATAGGGGTGTTGTAGCATCCTAGTCTGTAGTTGTAGGAAAAACCTTGGGTGTGTTTTGCATCCTTTCTATAGTACAAGATAAACAATTTTGTAAAATTCATCTTATTAATGAGTTTGTGTTGGTGGTTTTCTCTTTAAGGTTTCCACGATAAAACTCATGTCTTAATTGTTGATTTTTGTGTATTTTATTTATAAAAATACAATACCCCCCCCTCTCTCACTATTGTGGGATAAACAAACATTGGCACCAACACTAACAGGTCTTTCCATGGAAGTCATCTTGGGACCAACCCCAACAGGTCTGTCCATGGAAGTCATTTGAATACAAGATTATAGAAAAATCCACCAAGAAATCAAGGTGTTACAACACCTACATGTGCTCCTTAGATTCAAACTCCCTATGCACAAGAGTAGTCTCCAAACTGTAGAGGTAAAGGGTGACTGTTGAGGCCTTAGGTTCTTAGGATCTTGTAATTGTATATGTGGTGTAAGTAAACTTCCCACCTAGTCTTATACATTAAAATTTCCATTTTTCATTTTACAACAAACTTTAACAAAGCATGTTTTTGACATGGAGTATATTGAAAATTCTTACCTATTTTGAATGAAAGCTTACTAATTATTGAAAACTTATAGAACATGTATTTAAAAAACAAAATCAATGATAAACTTATGAGATTGGTGATATTTATGTCTAACTAAAATCCCAATTGTATGATATACATAATTAATATATTATATGAAAATTTATAATTTTCATAAAGAAATTAAAAAATTCGACGCAAATTCTTTAATATAAAACATGGATGTGTTCTATTAAGTTTATATATATATATATATATATATAACCTATTGTTGTATTCTATTTACTTTTAAAAATGTCATAGTACACATCAACATTTATGACTGCTAAAGGAGGTAATATGATATATAATAAAAAATTATTATGATTGCTAAAGGAGGTAATAGGGCAGGTATTAAAGGAGGTAATACGGCATGTATTAAAAGATAAATTTCAAGGTTGGTATTGTATTAAATAAGGAGATGTATATTTCACGTTTATGAAAGAGATTCTTTTTTATATAATTCATATGATGAGTTAATAATCATAAGAGAAGTGACACAAAATTTATATGTTATATTTTGAAAAAAATGCATCTTTTAAATTTAATTTATTTGCATGAAATCATATATCCTTTTAGTAAAGTTGGTTATTATTGCTAAATTACTTTGATGTTGTATCATTTTTATGATATTGAATTTAATTTATTGCATGAAATCATATACTATTTTAGTAAAGTTGGTTATTAGTTATAAACTATTTTGATGTTGTATCATTTTTATACCTGCCTCAGCAGGTATATTGTAATCGATCAGGTTTGACTTTGCTTTGACTTTGCTATTACTTGGTGCCTTTTGAGGCAGTTTTAAAAAATCAAAACCTGTTTTGCAAAGTGAGACTTAGGGGTTTGTAAAATATATTTTTTAATTTTGTTAAAAAACAATTTTTGTCAACAGCTGATTGGTGGATAGGAGGTGATGTCAACCTTGGGATCTGGGTTCGCTTTTGCAGACTCGTTGGCCATCAAATGCGTGGTTCTGCTGGGAATCCCCGACATCATCGCCCGCGAAGGTCCCCGCGCGACTGTTTCTCTCCATGAAATCGCAACCAGGCTGCCCACTGATTCGCCCCACGCCTCTGCCTCTTCAGAATCATGCGTTTCCTCGTTGCTAAGGGCATCTTCCGCGCCTCTGTTGTCAAAAAAAGCACAGAGAACAGTGCCTGCGAGACCCGATACGGCCTGACTCCCGCGTCCAAATGGCTCGTGAAATTATATCCCATTGCCATCTTTATACCAAGTGCAGAAAATTAAAGTTTCATGTGAAAAGCAACGAGACAAATTCAGCGGAAAGTTCAGCTTATCCAAAGGCTTCTTTAAGAGTAACGCGATGCAGTTCGAATTCTTTGGTCGCTTGGGCCAAGGTTCAAGTCTCGGGGACACTATTCTGCAACAATGGTAAATGCAAATGAAAGTTATAGCGGTCAATGACAGAAAATACTACAATATCACAAATAGCAACGAAAAGAAAATACCTGGCAAAGTTAGTGCAGCAGCTTGTAAACAGGTCGTTAATGGAAGGCTTGCGAAGTACACTTACAAACAAACCGTGGAGAATGGTGGTCAATGAGAAGATTGAGCTTACTTTCAGCAAACAATTGATTGTTTTCTTCTTTGCAGTTTGGCTACTACCCAGCTGTTTAGAAGTGCAAATTGTTTTTGCTCTGTAATTGTCAATCGGTACCATTTCTATTCCTAGAAAATTACGAAATCTGCTACTCAAGCAAATTAATTCCATTAATTAAGATGGAATATCAATCAATCTATCGTCCCTGTTTATTTAATATAGTAGTAATAGTCGTAACACTAGCAGTGTTATATCCTCCTGCAATTGTAGCGAATCCGAATGGGTTAATGGTGGGTTGCTATAGTCATAGTTTCCCTGAGGCAGAGGCAATTGTAAGTGCAGCTGTGGCAAAAGCCGTGAGAACAAATCCTGGCCTTGCACCTTCTCTCATCAGGATGCATTTCCATGACTGTTTTGTCAGAGTAAGCATATCAACTCTCAAAACAGTTAGTAATATATATCAGTTTCATGAATACTATAATTAGCTAATTGATACTTTACAGGGATGTGATGGATCAATACTGATCGATTCCACGCCTGGCAATCAAGCAGAGAAAGACTCGCCGGCAAACAATCCGAGCCTTCGTGGGTTTGAAGTGATTGACGAAGCAAAGTCGATATTGGAAGCCAAATGTCCGAATGTGGTCTCATGTGCAGACATAGTTGCTTTCGCTGCAAGAGATAGCGCTTACCAGGTGGCTGATTAATCCTCTATATTGTTACTGTTAATAATCAAGTGGGTAACTATATATCTATTATATATTGATGATATTGTATCTTGGCGCAGGCTGGAGGATTCATTTGGGCAGTGGAAGCAGGACGAAGAGACGGAAGGATCTCTAAAGCATCAGACATCTCTGGGAATATACCTAGTCCACAATTCAATGTAAACCAACTCACTCAAAATTTTGCAGCAAAAGATATGTCTCAGGAAGACATGGTCACTCTCTTAGGTAGCTACCTGCAACTCTCCAAATAGTTGTTTGATTCAGTTGAACTCAGGGCATCCAGGCTCATCATAATCATGCTTTTATTAAAAAGGTCTTCTATTGATTTGCAGGGGCGCACTCTATCGAGGTTTCGCATTGCTCTTCATTCAGTGCAAATAGGCTTTACAATTTCAGTGGAACAGGTCAACAAGACCTGAGTATGGACCCTTGATTTGCTTTGGCTCTCAAAGCCAAATGCCCAATGCCAGCTGCACGTTCTAATTCAAATTCTGATCCCACAGTGGCTTTGGATTCATTGACACCCAGACGTTTAGATGAGAAATATTACGTGGATCTTGAAATAAAGTGTGGAGTGTTGACCTCAGATCAAACGTTAATGTCGAATGAATGGACATCCAGTATGGTGAAGATCAACTCTCAGTATCCGTTCGTATGGAGAGAGAAGTTTGGGAGAGCAATGGTGAAGATGGGTGCGATAGATGTGTTGACAGGGTCGCAGGGGGAGATCAGGAAAGTTTGTCGCATCGTCAACTGATCTGCCTTTACGAAAGAGAACTCGATTTATTCTTTTTATTTATCCTATATTTTATTTATTTTCCGGATACAATTTGAAATGTAGGTTCTATTGAAAATAACACTGCAATTGCATAATTGACTGGGCATGCACAAAACTCAGCGAGGAACATTACAATGTTGGGATTCAACTTCAAATGGCAGATTTGAAATAAACATAATTTCTCTCCATATTACTCAACTTTTCTGTTTGGAACATTATTTTGTTTTATTTTTATTAATGTAGAATGTTTACTCAATGAGATTCTAAGTTGTGCATTTTGCGGGTAAAAGTACTTATTATATTTAAGTAAATTTATTTATAATAAAGAATACGCAATCCAATAAAATGGTAATTATATCTTTGTATTCAGAGACACATAAATAAATAGAATAAAATGTATAAAATCATTTATTATATTTAAATAAATTTATTTATAATAAAGAATACACAATCCAATACAATGGGAATTATATCTTTGTATTTAGAGAAACATAAATAAATAGAATGTATAAAAGTAAATTGAATAAACTATGAACAAAAAATTTCAACGATCACGACATGCTTCTCAATTGATCTCACATAATTGTATGGATAAAAAATTATTAAAAAATGACAAAATAAAAATTGAGAAAACGTTTACAAATATTATTATTTTTTTAATTTTTTATAAATATTATTTTTTTTAAACATTTTATAAAACTTTTACAAATATTAATTTTTAAGATTTTATAAATATTAATTTTTAGAAAATTAGAGAAAACATTATTGATTTTAAAACTATTATTTTTTAGAAAATTATTTAAAAAATTAGAGAAACATTTTTCATTAGCTAATTAGAACAAGATCTCACTATAAATTTATAATAAAATATAAATAAACTATTCTCACAACAATGATATTAATTTATAGTCTTATAAGCTATTATTTCTCATTTCCTATTTATGCTAGTCTATAAAGAAACTTGCATATTTTTATAACATAAGTCAAGAATATTACTAGAAGTATGTAAGGAAGCTTGAATATGCTTGTTTTATGCTACATTGCAATAACCTATATCGTATTTAAATGGACATTTTTTAATTCATTTTTGTTTTAATTTCTTTCAAATTGTAATTATATTTGTTTTATCATATATTTTTATAGCAAAATTATCCTATTGCTATATATTTTCAATCTCTTCTTAGGAGGCAGGTACTAAGCAACTTTGTTGCTTATTCCACTTGTTATGATATTGGTCTCATTGTAAAAAAATTGACACTTAGGACAATGAGGCTATCAAGGACAAAAACAATTTAATAAGGAGAGACTTCCATCTACCTATTTTCTATGTATTAATTTTAGGAAAGAGAAAGGAATTAAAACACTGGGATTAACAACTCTCAAATTATGTAAATTGTCATTTAAAAATAATATTTATTTGGAAGGGTCATTACTTTTGGCTATGGAAACTCTTCATCAACTATTGATATGATTTGGATCATTTGTTTGTGTAAGAGGAAATATAGATATGTTCTCTAGATAAGGAAAAAGATTATGTAATTTAATATGGTAGGATGAACTCGGTTGGGTTTTCTATGTGATGTTTGTAGACATAGTATACTTTCTTCTTATTTGGTTCAAGCAAGTTTGCTGATGTAAACACATGGGGCTTTTATTCCAATCTAAGTGTTGTGAGAGATAAGTTTTTTGAACTTGCATTCATATATAAATGAAAAAAGAGAAATAAGATATTTCATTTTAAATGTTTATGTTAATTCTTATATCATATAGTTGATCAATTTTTCGTGATGTTGTCTAACTTGATGATATTTCTTGTTAGTGACTCCGCATTAATGATGATACTTTTTAACATGTTTAATTTGTATATGAAAACCACCATTTATTTTAGCATGAGCACATTTATGCATGTTGGAAGGCTTCCTTTATAGAGTGCATTAGCGAGGTGGGTTGTAGTTTTTGGTTGATGAACAAATCGAATACCACCTTAGTGTGCGTTGATGTGTCAGAGAGCTCATTGATGACCCCTTTCTATTTCTTTTAGGAGTAAAAGAAGATGACATAACTAGTGCAGGTTCCCAATAAGGGCAGGATGATTTGTTATAAACAACAACCGATTTTCCTTTATTTTTATGAATATGTTAAATATGACTCAAGTTGACAAATGAAGCTCTATATAAATCGAGATGAAGTTGGTGTTAAGAGGGGAAGTGCCTATGATGTAATTCCATCTTAACATATTCTCTTCTTAAAATTTTGGCTCTAATTCAAATTTATAGGGACCTTCTTTGAGTGATGGATATTCTTCTAGTGATTGATGGCTATAGATAATGCTTCATGGATATAGATGATGTGGCGCTCTAGATGGATCATAGCAAAACAAATGGATATATATAGTATATGTAGAGAAGAATGGGGTAACTCCAGGGACTCAATGATCAGCATAGTAATGAGGCTCAGGGATAACCAAGATGCCATATTTTGGGATCAAAACAAAGATGGAAGATCATACAATGTAAATACTAAATAGGGATATAAGGCTACCATCCAATGAAGTGCAAAGAGATATGAAGTCTCAGAATTCCATTTATTATAGTAGCTGAAAGAACCACATAAATTGAGGATATTCATGGGGCTATACTTTAAAGACAAAAAACTAACATTGGCTAACCTGTTAAAAATATCTTGGAACAATCATGGAAGGTATGCATTGTGTAAGGAGAGCAAGGAAGTTGTCTCACATGTATTTTTATCATGCCACTTCAATAGAGAAATTTGGTATACAGTAAGAAGGTTCATCAATCAGCTTGTTTACAATTATTATTTGTACTACAGTTTGGTTCATCGATATGTTCCTTTTTGTTTAATCCATTTATACTAGGAAACTTTGTCTTTGAAATTATTAACAAACAAATTTATTTAGTATGTAAATTAAATGTTAAAACAATAAATTAAAACTTCTATATATTTGGGAATACAAATTAAATGTGTAACAAAGAAATTCATCTAGTATGTCTTACCATTGGATGAAATTCATGCCCCCCTTCAAAGTGCCCATATTCCCAACAATGTTTTTTAGTTTTAGACCTATATATTCTTCTATTCATTCCCTTGATTTTTTTGCAAGGGAACCAGCATTTACCATCACCAAGATGATCTCTTAACCTAGCAATAGTCCTAGAACTTTCATCTTCTATTGGTATTATTAACTATATAATTCAAATGAAACTATAAGTAGATAGAAAATTGTTGTAACGTTGTT
>LPNX010364926.1:1760935-1844478 GCA_001517045.1 Pseudotsuga menziesii | reverse complement strand
GATCAATTAAAAGTGCCTCATAGCCATTGGTTATTTCCAGAATCTTGAGTTAATACCCTGCTATTATGTCATGTCTTCTGTTATGATATTCTTTCATTGTTGAACCATACTCAAGAGGAATTTTTTGCTGAAATCGCATGATATTGCGGGGAAATTTAGACAGCCTTCCCAAGCTCTAAATCCAAATATAAAAGCACCAGTGGATAGCTTATGATCTGTAGATCAAAATTGACTATTTGAACATGCAAAACGGACATCGGACGGCTGAGAAAATTGATTTTTTCCAAAGGCAGTTTTTTTAGGAATTCTACAGGTTTCGGCAGCT
Source organism: Pseudotsuga menziesii (assembly GCA_001517045.1). Lineage (NCBI taxonomy): Eukaryota > Viridiplantae > Streptophyta > Pinopsida > Pinales > Pinaceae > Pseudotsuga > Pseudotsuga menziesii. Next base: position 1,844,153 of record LPNX010364926.1, on the reverse strand, counting down.
TAGGCGAGCCTCCAAGAGCTCATTAGCTGCCGAAAAGGCTGGCTTTCGGCAGCTAATGCGTGAAACTGGTAGAAGGCTTAGCTGCCGAAAGCCTGTTTTCACAGATCGCTTAAAATTTCACCCAGATCTCGGATTTGTTCGCTGGAATGGAAGAATGCTGATCAAAATGAATGAATTATAAATTGCTTTATCATTATCTACAGGAGTTTTGAGCTAGATCAAAGTGAAGTGGGTGTTTTGGCTAATTTGAAGCATCTTTTGAGGAAACAACTCTAAGTTCAAAGTGCTAAATCATCAAGAGCGTTTCTGTTATGTTCCAATCAAAGTCCACCGAGCCTTGGGAGGCCAGCTGCTCTTCACCAACCACCAAGCTTTTGAAAGGAGATCTTCACATCATCATTTCCTTGATTTTAGGGATCAGTCCCTATCTTTTTGCATTTACTGTCAGTTAGTGTTTTAGTTAATTAAACAGATCCATGCTTTTAGGATCTTGAAACTGCTTTGTAAAGGCTTTAAAAGCCTAAGAACTCAGACTGTTAAAGGGTTTGATTTTGGATGCAGTAGTCTGCTATTGTACTCAGATTTCTTTATGCTAATACAGATCACAGGTTTCTTTCAGCTTTGGTATCAGCTTTCCATCTTCCTTTCACTATTATCTATGTTATCTAGCTTTGAATGGTCTCTTTTCCATTGTTTAGCTCATAGCCTGATGTTAGTTTCTTGAATGTCTCTTGAGCCCTACTCTGTACTGGTTTGGTTACATTCCTTTTCTTCATCCATTTTCAAAGTATTTGCTGATTAATCAACTCTTGAGAGCACTGTTTTATTTGTTTACCATGATGAATGTCTGAATGCTATACTCGGATTGAGTCATCCCATTGATCCACCTTTACAAAAACACAAAAACATAATTTCTTAAGTTACCAAGCATACTTAGCCATAACCACTAAGTAGTTTCTTGGAGTGCTAACAAGAACAATGTCAAAAGCTCATTATCAACCCATGGTTTTAACTTGCACATACAGATATTACAGGCCAACAAGAGCCATAACACAAAGTAATTCATGCCACTGAATCGATTCATTATTGAAAATCAAGTCTAAGGTGGAATTGGGCACGAATAAGTGTGAGATGAAGTGATTTATGAAACAAAACATTATTAACAAAATTATTCAAAATCAACCCCAAGTGTTACAATTTTATAAATAACTAAAATATAGAGCGTTTTTCTTCTCCTAAACAGTAATTTGACAAAGAACTTTAATATTTTAAAATTAGAACAAAAAACTTTAATATTTTGAACTTAGAATAAAATGAGTATCATCTCATATAAAAGTCAGGTTTTATAATCAAACTTTCCCATGTATTTGACTTTCTAATGATATAAAAGATGTCAAATTTTGGAACCATCATCTCCCCCATACCAAATATCTTGCATGTCCTCATGCAAGGAAGATAAACAAAATTAATATAAAAAATTTGGGGAGATTGATTAATATGACCCATTTTGCTGATTTTCTTTTGTAACTTAAAATTTTGAAATTTGAATAGCTCATTTTCGGACTTAATATGTTTATATAATATCTCATATACCAAAAGTTCTTATTTTAATTTTTTTATTCTTTTTTTGTGAATGAATGGTTACCGAAGTTGATGATGAGGAAAAGGAATTATGAGAACACTCCCTGAGAGGATATTTGCAAATGTTATTTAAGGAATGATTTCAAACTTCTTTAAAATAGTGCTATGATCTTGACTAAAAAAATAAACAATATTCAAATGAGTATGTCCGCAAATTCAAATAAGTATGTATGCATCTTATGATATCAAGGTAGTCATAGTAATTCATTAAATGCTAATGACATATATCATAGACCATATGGATGATAGGTGAAGTAAGAACTCATGTTAAATAATGATGTCATTTACAATGATAAATAAACAAAGTGTTTGAGAAATACTTACAATCATGATTCCTTTAAATATGCATACCTTAATGAACATTGCCAATGAACAAAAAGATTGATAAAAGAATTCATATTAAGAACTTAATAAATAACAGTGGGCCTAAAAATATAAATCAAGGCATACAATTTGTGTTTGATAAAGATGGCATTTAGAGAAAATGTCTGATTAGAAGCACACTATAGTATTTTAACTATTATTAATCTCTAACAAATAGATTTGAGGACAAGATGAAAATAAAATAATACTAAGGCTACTAGAAATCTAGGAGAGAGATGAAAATAATGAGTGTTGACCTTCTAAAAACGCTAAGAAGAAGGATCTAAAGACTTCTGCCCCACCCCCCACAAATGAGGGCTTGCATGTCCTCATGCAAAACTTCTATTACAACATGATACTACAAAAACAAAGTATAAATGTTGTTATTGAACTGTGGGCACAAGGGCCATAAATATGAATAGACCAATTATAAACACACAGGAAGAAAGTGTCATAAGATAAAAAGATATGAGTTGACCAAATCAATGTATAAAAATTTCAAATTTTGAACAATTCTTCCAAAGTTTATTTATAAATATCTCTCTTCTTGATTAAGAAAAAAGTATATAACTTAGTCTCAACCTCCATGCTCTATAGCATACGGATACAAATTTCATTAAAACATAATAGCAATTACGTTTAGAAAAGTCCTTATATGAGAAGTAGGGATTTTATGTTTTTAGTAGTCTTATAGATGAAACCCCATAGAATACTAGTCAATCTACCTAATCTCAAAATATTTATAATTAATTGAGTACTAAAAATAAATTTCACATTTAAGTCTATTAGATTTTTGAATCATGGTTTCACCCCTAAGATATAATATGTTAGATATAGTATGGAATTTGATAGTAAGATCTTAAGGTCATCTTACAGTAATTCTCAAATGGAAAATGAATGGGATTTATTTAAATTGTTAGAGAAAGAATCCACCTTAGTACCATGGTCATACACCTAGGATATATTTTCATTTTTATTGTACTTATGTCATATGGTCCAACTTAGGTTATACTCATCAATCTTGGTTTATTAGGTGATTCTCACTCATTTACTCATAGTTGAGGTGCTCCACTTTGATTAGTCTGATGGTTGAGGCACTCCACTTTTATCATTCTGACAAACCAGGTGCCCTCATTGATGACAGTCTTCCTTGGAGGCAGAGCGGTTCTCGTCCCTTAAATTAGGGAACTTGTTTGACCATGAGCGCTAGAGGTGATTTTTGGACTTATTTGGGAATTTATTGTCTCATAGAGCCTCTCCCACTCACACATGTGCTCACCCATTCCTAGTATTCCCTCATTTATGATCCATCATGCTTCATCCATGTTCACACTAGCATTCGTGATGGTTTGTGATGGTTTGGAAGATGATTGGTCCACCTAGGGGGTTTTGGGGTCAAATCATAGCCTAACACATGTATGCATCCCAATGGCCTCCATATGCTAACAATTTTCTCCCAATGTATTATAAGTATGTACCATACATATCTACAAGTTGTACACTAATAGAAACATCAACTATTGGCACCATCCATGTGTGTTATTTTGTTCTCTTTTAATGTTTTCTTGCATATTTTTTGAATAGATTAGATAGTGAATATTGACTTAGCTCCTAGATATCTGTGTGAAGCAATTATCGCATGGTACCAGAGCTTTATGGAGCTGCAAATCAAAACCAGAGTGTTTGAGTTGTTGTTTAGGATGATTTCGTAGAAAATTTGAGTGTTTGCATTGCAGGCACAATGATATTTTTGTCACTCAGTACTCAAGAAGAATGGAGCGCACTCATGTATTGCTGGACCCATTCAACTATTTTGAATCGAAGGCATAAATGTTGATCCAATTGAGTTCAAAATTCCTGTACAGAGTCACCATGGGGACTGAGACCGAGCACAACTCTATTGTCGAGAAATTGAAGTACTTCAACAAACTTGATGAGGCATTTGGGATTCTTTGTCTCAACATTTCGAGAGACCTTCTCTTCCATGTATACAGTCTTGTCACACCCAATGAATTTTGGCTCAAGAATGAGTCAGTATTTGTGAATACTGATGAGATGAGATGCAACCAGCTCGAAAATGAGCTAATCTCATTGAGTCCGTCTCACCATTGAGACAATCCAATACTTCTTCACCAAGTTCAAAGCACCGGGTGCTTCGGATAAAACAATGTGGAATAGAGAAAACAGATGATCAACTGATATTTTCTATCCTTTCTAAGCTAGGGCCTAAGTATTTTGTGTTTCTTTTGGCATTCCACTCAAGCAAGCTCACAGCTAGAAATTGGAGGATTCCTGCACTAGCAGACTTCATGGAGTAACAGAATAAAAAGAAAGACAAGTTAGTGCAAATGGGTACCATCAAATCCACCAACGATCAATCCCTTACTTCTTGTGTGTCAAATCAATCCAAAGGAAAGAAGAAAGTCAAGTATTTGAAGCAGTAAAGAGTGAAGGAGAAGAATAATTCGGATACAGAAAGCTCCAGTTCAACTGATGAGGATTCGAAATCCAAGAGGATGAAGAGTAAGAGATAGAATCCAACATGTTTTTATTGCATAGGTTCACATCATGAAAGATATTACTTTAGAAATAATATAGACATCATGACCAAGCTCCTTGAGGAGAACAATATTTATGTTCCATATTTTGCAAGAAGAGGGGAGCGCAAGCTTTTGTTGGAGCAAGAAAATGGTAAGTGCATGCATGCTTTGAGTGCAAGGAAGAATTTTTTTTATCATATCTTTGTTTCATATGTATTTGTTTCTTATTTATATTTTGATATATCAGAATCTGAAACCTCCATCCCTTCCTTGGAAGAAACCCCAAACAGTTCACCAAAGTTTCCTCCAAAAACTAGTAAGTTTTCACTAGTTTCCGATATAGGCTTCTAAAAGATCTTTCCCAAGCCATTAAATCCTTCCTATTCTGATTATTAAGGTTATATATAGGCTTATATGCAGGTTATGACATTCATAGAATCATTTCTCCGATCATTTTATTCCCAAAAGACCTGACAGTCCTCAAGTTCACTAGTTGGAAAATCTCAAAATTGCCTAGTTTGCAATACTATGTCACTTGTGTATGTTGTTTTTATGTCTTGCATATCATTCATTGGTTGGAAATACATGGCATTGGAATTCATGGGAATGTTGTTCCATATGTCTCGACTTGATCTCTCCACCTATAGTTCAAGTTTCAAATCTCCAGACCATCCAGGTTCGCTCAATTGTTAGTGTGATATAGTTTCCCACTCTTCTCCCACTATGGACCCATTTTCTCATGGAGACAATATACCTCTGATATTTTCTGTTGTATATGACATCTATTCTGATATTTCATAGCCTCATGAGATTTTTTACAGAGTTATGAAGGTGCTTCATCAAATTGGGAAGAAGATTCATGGTTTAATTCATGATATGGAAGCTACACATGAGGCAAATTTTGTTGAATCTTTTGATGTTCTTTGGTAATGTGGAAATTGAACCCAAGTGATAGAACAATTGCACTCACAAAATTGCTAATAAAACATGCAAATTTACACATAAAGGAGACTGAAATTGGAGCATAACACTAATATGTATTGAATAAGTGTACAATAGCCAACCTTATGAAGTCATAAGCTGCTGCAATATATAATTACATGAGAGATTCGAATTAGTCAAAAAGTAGGCTTACTAAATCTAGTCAAATCCCCCATAGGTGCATAAAGCAGTTTCCAAATCTACCTAGAGGTTCACGAATTGGCAAAGTCAAGTAGGCAAGATAATAAGTGATGGAAAGACAACTCATACATGCTTTTAATATGAGAAAATAATGGAGGATGATGAGGGAAAAAAACAAGTCAAATACACCTAGTCTTAATTTCCCTTTTTCCATAAATCTCAATAAAGAAGGAAACTTAGCAGAAAAAGTAGATATGCGCTAGGGAGGATATGGAATAAAGAATATATGCTAAATATGGATTCCAGGAGGTTTCCCAAGCACTCCATGACTCAGTTTTATCAATTTTGACTTCTAGGACATGTGGAAGACAACTTGCATAGAGTGGAATATTGGAAACTAGGCAAATAAGACAAAAATGGATTAATTAATGTATAAGGTATCTAACTATGGGCTGATTATTATAAAACCCCCCCTTAAGCCTGAATTTATGAGTAAATATTATAAAACTATAGGGCCTAGCAACAAGGCTTAGTCACCCTTTACATACTGCATTTCCATTTAACCAAGGAAAGAGGCAAAAACCCAGTGGGAAAATCCTCGCTTAAACATGGACAGTAAAACAAAATTTGAAAATCTTGTCATCAATCATGCTTCATAGCATGATCAGCAATCCCCAGCAATGATTTGAGATTGTTGAATGTCTTCTCACAAAAAACTTTGGTGAAGATGTCTGCTACTTGTTCTGAAGATGCACAGAAGAGTAGGTGAATCGTTCCATCTTGCAAAAGTTGGCTGATGTAGTGCATATGGATCTCAATGTGTTTGGTTCTCTGTCTCTGAATTGGATCATTGCAGATTCGAATGGTGCTCTGATTATTGTTAGTTTTTCAACATTATGCTAGCATATCATTAGGATATGTAACTGAGAGAACAACAAGCACATCAATCAAACACAAGAGACAATGAACATAGTGTTTTTCCTTAGGGAAACCATAAATGGAGAAAACCCTGCAACTTCCTCAAAGATAGAATTAGCACCAAAGTGAAACCCAAAAATAGTAAGACAATTTCCCGATAGCAGTAAGCTCTTTCCTCTAGCCCAGTGTCTTTCTCTTCCTCAACTATGCGCAACACTTGAGTGTATATGATTTGTGTGCTAAATAGAGAGTCCAACTCTCTATTTATACTAATCCCGAAATGACTAAAACCCTACTAGGGACGAATTCACTAGGTGAGTCTAATAACCCTAGTGCCCCGGAACTGCGAGGACTTTAACCCTTAGACAATAGGAGGGTTACCCACAATGATTTGACATGACTTGTTTACATTATAGATTATCTCGATAGGAACATCGAGGCATGACATGACACAAGAACATGCCAGAATAAACATCGGGTTACAATAGATAAGAAATACAAGTGAATACATTCCGAAGTTACAATTACATCAACACTCCCTCTTAACTAGGAAGGTATTCTCTCGACACAATTTTCATCACTAGTCTTCTTCTCTAGATCTTCTTCTCATCTGCATTCTTCAAGTCTTCTTCATCTTCTTCGTCTTCTTTGTATTCAAGTCATCTTTGTCTCTGGATCTAGATCATCATCACTGGATCTGGATCATCATCACTGGATTTAGATCATCACTCGGTCTGGATCATCATCACTAGATCTAGATCATCACTCGATCTGGATCATCATCACTGGATTTGGATCATCACTGGATCTGGATCATCTCTGGATCTAGATCATATCTGCTGGATCATCAATACTGAATCTTCACAGGTGTTATCTCATGATTCTTCTCATCACAGGAAGTTCTACAGAGCCAGCCCTTTTTCATGCTGGATGTAGGCCTAGCCAACATGTAGGTCTTCACCCAGCACTTACATATGATCATGTAGGAACTAATCCTATAATCATATCAGAAAGGAAACGCCCAACACTCACATCTGACCATGTGGTAACATAGCCGACAACCCTGTCAGAAAGGCCCAACACTTACATCTGATCAACCAATGATCGAAGAGAGGCCCAACACTTACACTTGGTCATGTGAGGAACCAATCCTCCATGCCAAAAGGATCCTGCACTTACATCTGATCAACCAATGATCAAAGAAAGGCACTGCACTTACATCTGATCAACCAATGATTGAAGAAAGGAACAACACTTATATCTTATCAACAAATGATCGAAGAAAGGCTCAACACTTATCTCTGATCAACACATGATCGAAGAAAGGCTCTGCACTTACATTTGACACATACAAGGAACCAATCCATATGCATGTTCAAAAAGGTGTGCACTCACATCTAATCCTGTAAGAACCAATCCTACCGTCATATCAAAATGGCCCCCAGTCCTAGACTGAGCTACCTGGTAACTGGCCAGGTGCCTCCATTCTCCAGGAGAATGGAAGTTGCCCTTACATCTGTCCTACTTGACAGAATGGCTAGCACTCACATCTGACATGGAAGGAACCAATATTCTCACCATGACACAATGGCTCAGCCCTTTTATCTGACCTACTTGTCAGAATGGTTATGGATCTCAACACTCATATCTGACATGGAAGGAACCAATCCTCTCACCATGACAGAATGTCTCAGCCCTTATATCTGACCATGGAAGGAACCAATCCTCTCACTATGTCTGAATGGCTATGGGACTCATCACTTTCCCTTGGTGGAAACCTCTATCTAGAGAACACCAAGCTTCTCCCTAAAGTACTTGAACTTCACCCTAGCCAATGGCTTCATCAATACATCAGCTATTTATTCCTCCGTCGCAACATACTAGAGCTTCACTGCTCCCTTCTGAACCATATCCTCGATATAGTGATATTTGATCTTGATATGCTTCGACTTGTCATGGAACACTGGATTCTCTGACAACTTTACGCAACTTTGGTTGTCACAATGTATACAAGTAGCATCCATTTGGAGATCAAATAAATTAGACAGTAGATTCCGCATCCATACTGCCTCACAACTAGCTGAACAAGCTGCAACATACTCTACTTTAGCTGTAATCAGTGCCACACAGGATTGCTTCCTGCTAAACCAAGAGATCACACCTGATCCCATACTAAAGCAACAACCTGAAGTGCTTTTCCTATTGATGGAACTGCTTGCCCAATCTGAATCAACATAACCCTCGAGTTTAATCTTCTGATTCGCCTCTTACTTGAGCCCATAATCAATTGTACCCCTTAGGTACCTCAGAATGTGCTTTGTAGCAATCAAGTGAACATGTCTTGGATTTGTCATGTCTGGTTTCGTGTTCGTCAGGTACATCAAGGACCCAATCATCTAACGATACATCATGGAATCAACCGTCTCTGATGAAGCATCACTCAATAGCTTTAGGTTCGATGCCATAGGTGTGGCCATAGCCTTGCAGTCCATCATCCCAAACCTCTTCAGGATCTCTACTACATACTTCCCTTGTCCGAGGGAGATTCCATCTACATTCTGCCACACCTCCATACCTAGAAAATAATGCATCATACCCAAGTCCTTCATTTCAAACTTGGCAGCAAGATTTCTCTTCGTATCAGCAATCAATCCATCCATACCTATTAAAAATAGATCATCTACATATAGTAGAAGCATCACTGGGTTTCCATCTTCAACCTTATAGTAAAGGTTAGAATCTGCTTTACTCTTGGTAAATCCCAAACTGGATAGAAAGCTGTCAATTCTGCCGTACCATGTCCTGGGTTTCTGTTTCAAACTGTACAGGGCTTTCTTCAATCTGCACACATGAGACTCTATGTCATGTGTCTCAAAACCGAGTGGCTATTCTACATACACTTCCTCTTCCACTACACCATTCAAGAAAGTAGTCTTGACGTCCATTTGGTGTATCTTCCATTTCATTACTACAACCAATGCAAGTACTGTTATGATGGAAGTGTATCTAGCCATAGGAGCAAAGGTTTCTTCATAATCTATTCCTTCCTTTTGTGAGAAGCCACGAGCCACAAATCTTGCCTTATAGTTTTCAATGCTACCGTTTGCAGCATGCTTGATCTTGTAGATCCATTTGGAAGCTACAACTAACTTCCCTTTTGGTCTTGGGACAACATCCCAAATATCATTCTTCATGATCAATTGATACTCTTCGATCATAGCATCCTTCCATTCTTTCCATTCTGCTGCTTCTTCATAGTTGGAAGTTTCTTTATTGATAACATCACATAGTAAAGCTACATATCCAGAACAAGATCTGGTTCTCTTTCTTTCTCTGTGATTCTCTTCTGGAGCCCCATATCTTTCCGCACCTTGGATAATTTCTCATACCCAAGCAGGTTTCCTCTTGTGAGGATTCTTCTCTTGAGGTGGATCTACAGGTATTTGTGGTTCTTCAAATTCTTGATATTCTTCTTGAATTTATTCATTCATGGTTGTATCATGAATTCTGGGTGCTTCTGCTTCTTTAGTTTCTTCAGCAGGTCTCTTTATGGATTTGTTGTAAGCTGTGTCTTCATCAAATGTTACATACCTGCTGATGTCGATCTTCTTGTATCCTAGGAAGTATATTTTGTAAGCCTTAGAGCTTTCAGAGTATCCCACAAATATACCCTTCTTTCTTGAAGGATCTAGTTTTGTTCTCTTTTCTTTTGGTATGTGTATGTACACTGGACAACCGAATATTCTGAGATGTTTGACTTCTGGTTTCTTGCCGGAGAATACTTCTTTAGGAGTCCTTTTCTTGAGTACTCTGTGTGGAGTACGGTTCTGTACATACACCGCTGTTCTGGCTGCTTTTGCCCATAGATGCATAGGAAGATCTTGATCATGAAGCATTGCTCTTGCAGCTTCCATTATGGTTCTATTCTTCCTTTCTGTAACCCCATTTTGTTGTGGATTGTAAGGAGTGGACAACTCCCTCTTAATCCTTGATTCTTTGCATAAGTATTTGAATTAATTTGATGTGAATTCTTCACCATTATTTGATCGAAAGGTCTTGATCTTCTTTTCTGTGTGATTCTCGATCAAGGCTTTGAATTCCTGGAACTTTGCTGAAAACTTCATCTTTGTTCTTCATGAAGTAAATCCATGTCTTCCTAGAAAAATCAACAATGAAAGAAACATAGTATACATACCCGCTTAGTGATCTTGATGACATTGGTCCGCATACATCGGAGTGGATGATTTCCAAGATTCCTTTTGCCTTGCTCTCGCTACTTGAAAATGTCTTCTTTGTATTCTTTCCTTTCGCACATCCTTTGCAGAACCCTTCATGTTTTGCTTGAATTTCTGGAAGACCTTCAACAACTTTGCTTACAAGTGGTAGTGCTCTGTAATGCACATGTGCAAGCCTTCTATGCCAAAGTTCATTTGTCTCTACTGTGTCATGGACCATAGCTTGTTCTAGATGGCCCTTCAGCTTGTATAAGCCTCCTTCTTGTTTTCCAATCACTATTGCATCATCAATAATCTTTCCTTTTGGCCACATGATGACTTGGCCATCTACAAATGCAACCCTCATACCTTTTGCATCCAATGGTGATATGGATAGAAGATTCTTCTTCAATCTTGGTACAAACAAGACATCTTTCATTTTTATAGATTTTTTGGAGTCTAGCTTGTAGGAGGATTCACCACTACCTTTTATGGGATATTGGTAGTCATCCCCAAGCTTCACCTTATGGGGTGAGTTATGTTCAGATAGTTTCTCAAAGGATTCTTTGAAACCTGTCATGTGCTTGGAAGCCCCACTGTCAATAAGCAAATATTTGCTTCCATGTGTGACAGTTCCCATGAGAGCTAAGATTAGAACATATTCATTTTCACTTGAAGAGTCTTAACTTTCTTGTTTTACTCTCTTCCTGGGAGGATCATCATCCTTAGTAGTGTGAGCATGATGTCTTCTTTTGGATTTCCTCTTCTTATTGGATCCATTCTTATTCTTGGGACATTTTTTAGCAAAGTGTCATATTTCATTGCATGTATAACATCTGAGCTTGGATGGATCGCTTCTCATAAATTTATTTTTCTGATGAGAATGTTTCCCTTGGTGATGATGACTTTCTCTTCTTCCTTTCTTGGAGTGTAATGTGAGAGCTTGATCTTCACTTCCCATGTTTTCTTCTCGAGCAACTATCCGAGCTTCTTCTTGAGAGCATTCTTCCCATAGTCTACTAAACTTGACAAACTTATTTCTAGCACAAATTCCTTGGATGAAAGAATCCCATGACCTAGGGAGGCCATTCAATGTTGTCATCACAATTTTTGCATTCTCCACTTCTTCATCTACAGCTTCTATTTGTTCTTTGATCTAGGAGACCCTTGTGAAGTATGACTGGATGGTCTCCTCATTCTGGATCTTGACATTCTTCAACTGGTTCCTTAGAGTCATCTTCCGATTGATGTTCTTCCCTTCAAACAATTTGGTTAGGGCATCAAACATGGTTTTAGGTGTCTTGAGAGAGGACACCTGTGGAATGAGGTGATCCTTGATAGAATCAGCAATGATCCTCTTTGCCATAACCAACTTCTTCTTATGTAAGGCCTTGGACTCATCTCCCTCTGGAACTTGAACCTCCTCCTGGATATAGGAGTCCAACTCATTTTCTTCCAGGACCAGGGAGATCCTATACTTACAATCTCAGAATTTATCAGCTCCCTCAAGATTTTCATCAAGATTGGTATGATGAGACATATTAACTAAGAACCTCAAATGGAAATACAAAATATTTAGATCTTACCAGGTCAAGATGTCGGATCTGGATTTGAAGCTGAAATCCTGCAATACTGGTTTAGGAGTAGATTAGGGTTTTGCTTTTCCAGAGTTTTGTCCAGCCAAATTCTTTGAAATTGATCCCTAACTTCGATTTTGGGGAGGAGATCAATTCAGGCCTGGGCTCACTGAAAAATTCCTCTTCTGTGAAAAGCCCTAATTTCCGGCAGTAGTGTTGGGTCCAAAACTAAAAAACCTCAGAATTGGATTCTACTTCGACAGAAATATGCGCCCTAGGGAGGAGATTTATTCCACCTTACTTTTGCTGAAAATATATGGAGAGAGATCCACAAAATACGAAGCCCTAGTTCCCATAGCTGCATAGTGTCTTATTCTTAGGTTAGCTCTGATTCCATGTTATTTTTTCAACATTAAGCTAGCATATCATTAGGATCTGTAACTGAGAGAACAACAAGCAAAACAATCAAACACAAGAGACAATGAGCACAGTGTTTTTCCTCAGGGAAACCATAAATGGAGAAAACCCTGCAACTTCCTCAGAGATAGAATCAGCACCAAAGTGAAACCCAAAAACAGTAAGACAATCTCCCGACAGCAGTAAGCTCTTTCCTCTAGCCCCAGTGTCTTTCTCTTCCTCAACTATGCGCTACACTTGAGTGTGTATGAGTTGTGTGCTAAATAGAGAGTCCAACTCTCTATTTATACTAATCCCGACATGACTAAAACCCTACTAGGGCCAACTTCACTAGGTGAGTCTAATAACCCTAGTGCCCCGAAACTGTGGGGACTTTAACCCTTAGAAAATAGGAGGGTTACCCACAATGATTTGACATGACTTGTTTACATTATAGATTCTCCCGATAGGAACATTGGGGCATGACATGACACAAGAACATCCCAGAATAAACATCGGGTTACAATATATAAGAAATACAAGTGAATACATTCCGAAGTTACAATTACATCAACAATTATCTCAATATATAATAGTTGAAAACACTGATTAGAAGCCACACTCACCAAGTATCCCTTGCAACCATAAAAATTGAGTTGCTGCATTTAAATCTCCTCTTTACTCTGCTTTTGTAGATGAGAGTGCTATGGCACTCTATTTCTTGCTTGACCAACTGATTGGACCTTTAGCAAGCATGAACACATATCCTGATGTTGACTTTTTATATGTGTTGTCACCTGCCCAATCACTGTCAGTAAACTCAATCAAATCAATATCAGATTTAGCTTTGTAGAAGATCCCATGAGTTCTTGTTCCCTGAACAAAGTTAAGGATCCTTTTGGCTGCTCTCCAATGGATCTCATGAGGCTGATCCATGTATATTTAAGCCACACTTACTGCATAATAAATATTAGGTCAAGTGTGTGTAAGGTACAACAAACACCCAATCAATTGCCTATACAGTGTATTATTTACCATAGAAGAACCTGCTTCTTCAAGCTTAAATCCTGAAAGGAAGGGAGTCTTTCTTGGCTTGCAATATTTCATGTTGAACTTGTTCAAAAAATCTAAAGCATACTTGGACTGATGTACTTTTATTCCATGTTGGTATTGAGCAATTTCAAGACCCAAGAATTGGCTCAACAACCCCAAATCAGTCATAGAAAATGCATGGTTCATTGCACCCTTCAAGGAGGCAATCTCTTTCTTTGAACTTCCTGTAATTAGAAGGTCATCCACATACAAGAAAATAATCATCAAATAACCATGAATCAACTTCAAATAAACATTAGGATCAGACTTGCATCAAACAAAACTCAATGATAGAAGAAAGCCATCAATCTTGGCATACCAAGCCCTGGGTGCTCGCTTGAGCCCACACAATGATTTATTTAGCCTGCACACAAAAGATGGATTAGTAACAAACCCTTGAGGTTTCTACATGAAAATATCTTCAGTGAGATCTCCATTCAGGAAGGCACACTTCACATCCATGTGATGTACCTCCCACTGCTTCGAAGCTGCAATGGCTAAGGCTAGCCTGATGGAGTCCATCTTTGCCATTGGTGCAAAGGTTTCATTGTAGTCAATACCATGTACCTGTGAGTATCCCTTGGCTACCAATCTGGCCTTATATTTCAAATTTGAACCATCAGCAGCAAACTTAGTTTTGAAAACCCACTTACATTGAACTAGCTTCCTCCCTGGGGGAAGATCAACTAGTTCCCAAGTGTTGTTCTTCTGGAGTGAGATGAATTCTTCTTTCATGGTTGTTTGCCATATTGGATCATGTGCTACATATTCATATGTCCATGGGTCTGATTCAACCATAATATAGCACTTCTCTGCAAACAAAGTGTCTTTAATACATAGGGCACTCTCAAACTGAGATCTAGTCCTCCCAGGATCACTAGGATTTCCAGCTAGTTCCCCAGCTGCATGAATGGTATTTGCTGCCCATTTTGGCCTTGTATGACTATCAGGATCTACAATTAAATCATCATTACCAGACATATCAGAATAAGCAAACTCATTTGTCTCTTCACTTACATTCAATGGTTCTGGTGGTGAAGAAGACTCTCCAACTTCAACTGCTGCTAAAGGCTCTTCTTGGAACTGAACGCTCCTTTCAATGAAGGATTTGTTTGTGCTCAAATTGATCAGCTAGTACCCTTTTGAATCTTTAGAGTACCGAACAAATAGACACTCTTGGCTTTGGGGCTGCAAATCCTTTCTCTTTTCAGTTGGAATTCTAGCCCAAGCCTTTGAGCCAAAAATCCTGAAATGGGTCGCATCTGGCTTGTGCCCACTCCAAGATTCGAAAGGAGTCATACCATCAAGATATTTATGAGGCACCTTGTTCTAGATATAGAATGGATAGTTTATATCCTTGGCCCAAAAATTTGGTGGCAAAGTCTTAGCCTCCATCATACAGGTTGCCATCTCCTTCGGTGATCTGTTCTTTCTCTCAGCAACACCATTTTGCTGTGGTGTGTAAGGGATTGAATGCTGCATATGAATACCTACATATTTACAATATTGAATGAAATTAGACTTGACATACTCACCACCATTGTCATATCTGAGGATCTTGAGTCTCCTCCCAGACTGGTTTTCAACCAAGGCCTTAAAGACTTTGAAGAGGTCAAAAAATGCAGACTTATGCTTCAAGAAGTAAACCCAACAATACTTGGAAAAGTCATCTATGAAGGTCAATGCATATTTGGCCTGACTCATTGACATATGAGGAAATGGACCAGCAACATCACTGTGGATCAACTCAAGAGGTGTAGAGGTTCTCTCATGACTAGCTCTCTCAAATTTATGCTCTAGGTGTTTTCCTAGGATACAACCTTGACAGACTCCCTTGGAAAACTTAATCTTTGGTAACCCTATGACCATTTATTTTTCACTTAGATCAAAAAGATACTTATAGTTAAGATGGCCAAATCTGTCATGCCAATTCTTGCTTGCCTCATTAGCATGAATCAAAAGAGCAGAGGGGTTTGAGTAGGGTAGAAAATGTGAAAACATGTATACCTTCTAAGTGTGGTCTACAACTTCTTTTGTAATGAATTTATCATTCAATATCTCTGTGATCTGAATATCATCAGGGGAGAATATGACCTTCTTTGGAGACCTTGTGTGAGTCATCTGATACACTGACAAGAGGTTAGAGGCAAGACCTGGAACATACAATACATTACTGCACTTACCATGGTCAAGATCAATCCTTCCTTTCCCAAACTGTTAGTGAGAGAGTCATTTCCCAGCACTATTGGTGGACCTTTAGATATGTCAAGAGAGGATAATGCCTCCTTGGTCGAAACCATATATCTTGAAGCTCTAGAGTCTATGATGAAGCTAGGTGAGCTTGATGTGCCAGCAACCAATGCATGTACTCTCTCTCTGTCCTATGAATTTGATCTTCCTTTACTCTTCTTTGAGCAATCAGGAAGGGAGATGTTATTCTTCTCCAGGATTTGGGTCAGCATGTCAATTTGCTTCTTCATGCAGGAGCTTTCAGGATGATAGCCCTTACTGCAGTATGCACACTTGCTCATTTCTCCTTTGTACTTCTTCTTCTTGAAGTTCTTCTTGGAGCCTTAGGGCTCCTCTTGACACTTGTTCTTGTCTCTCTTTTGCTCAGGTGGCCTCTTAGATTTCTTCTTTCCTTTTGAATCCACCCTCGAATCTCCAGCAACCAAAGCTTTGTCTTTGGAAGGTTTGATGGTGCCCATCATCACCAGTTTATCTTGTTCTTGTGTGAGGGATTCCATGAACTCTGCAAGCTTAAGCATCTTCCAGGCTTGAGATGTCAACTTGGTGGCATGGAAGGTCGAAAAAAACAATGAATAGTCAGGGCTAAGCTTCGAGAGTATGGCCAAAACTAGTTTCTCCTCCTTCTTTTCAATTCCACACTGTTTTAGCTGCAAACCAAGGGCTTTAAAATTGGAAGAGTAGAGTTGCAGGGATTTGAAGCTGCTGGGACTCAAAGATATCAATTCATTCTCGATTTGATGTCCTCTCATCTCATCTATCTTACAAAAAATATCTACAAGCTTCTCCCACACTTCATTAGGTGATGTCAATACATCAAGATGGAAGAGGAGGTCTCTGGATATGCTCAGACACAGAAGACCATAGGCCTCATCCCTCCTGTTGTGCCATTTAATTTTCTCTACAGCTGCATTGGAATCTACCTCAGTTTCCATAGTCACCCTATAGAGACCCTTCGCTCTCAACAGTATCTCC
Source organism: Pseudotsuga menziesii (assembly GCA_001517045.1). NCBI lineage: Eukaryota > Viridiplantae > Streptophyta > Pinopsida > Pinales > Pinaceae > Pseudotsuga > Pseudotsuga menziesii. The sequence goes on along the minus strand of LPNX010364926.1, from coordinate 1,827,068 downwards.
ATCTCTGCTTTCCATTCAAAGAAATTAAATGGAGTTAAGATGATCTTCTGAGATTGATCCATAGCTTTGAACTGTGCCCTTCAACCAGCAGAATGTGCTCCCAGTCAAGATGTAAAACCTGAAATAGAAATATGGAAGGAGATAAATCGATATACAAAGGCTCTGATACCATGTGGAAATTGAACCCAAGTGATAGAACAATTGCACTCACAAAATTGCTAATCAAACATGCAAATTTACACACAAAGGAGACTGAAATTGGAGCATAACACTAATCTGTATTGAATAAGTGTAAAATAGCCAACATTATGAAGTCATAGGATACTGCAATATATAATTACATGAGAGATTCAAATGAATAAGGATGCCATTCGAATTAGTCAAAAAGTAGGCTTACTAAATCTAGTCAAATCCCCCATAGGTGCATAAAGCAGTTTCCAAATATACCTAGAGGCTCATGAATTGGAAAATTCAAGTAGGCAAGATAATAAGTGATGGAAAGACAACTCATACATGCTTTTATTAGTAGAAAAGAATGGAGGATGATGAGGGCAAAAAACAAGTCAACTACACCTAGTCTTACCTTCCCTTTTGCCATAAATCTCAATAAAGCAGGAAACTTAGCAGAAAAAGAAGATATGTGTTAGGGAGGATCTGGAATAAAGTAGATATGCTAAATATGGATTCCAGGAGGTTTCCCAAGAGCTCCATGACTCATTTTTAGCAATTTTGACTTCTAGGACATGTGGAAGACAACTTGCATAGAGTGGAATAATGGAAACTAGGCAAATAAGACAAAAATGGATTAATTACTGTCTAAGGTAGCTAATTATGGGTTGACTATTCTAACAGTTAAAGAGTATAGAGAGATATATTTTCCATTATTTATTATGCTTCTATACCAGAGTATTATTGCAGAAAAATAAATTCTTTTGATGCTCCTCCATCAAAAAATGATGACCTTCAAGGGGCCTCTCCACATGTTATTTTTCTACAGCACATTGATGCATGATCTTGACATCTAAAACTTCTTCACTAAGTCCATCACCTATAAGTTGTTCATTCATCTCATTCAAGTGAAGAAGAGGACATGTTGAAGAATTTTTTATCATCTCTGTGTCACGTCCATTATTGAGGGAGTATTTTCCCCATGAGGGTTTTCCTCTTTCCTTGTTTTACATGGACAAATAAAGAAATTTTGTTGTAAGAGGTGACTTGAGCCTTAGTTGACAAGGCCTCAATAATATTTTGGTATAAGTTGTACTAATTTAGGATTAAGGGGGGCTGTTAGAGAAATAATCCACCATAGTACCATGGTAATACACCTAGGATACATTTTCATTTGTAGTGTACTTATGTCGTATGGTCCAACTTAGGTTATACTGATTAATCTTGGTCTATTAGGTGATTCTGGCTCACTTACTCATAGTTGAGGCGCTCCACTTTGATCATTCTCAAATTTGAGGTGCTCTAGCTTGATCATCTTGACAACCCAGGTTCCCTCATTAATGACAATCTTCCTTGGAGCGTTCTCCATCCCTTAAATCAGGAAATTTGTTTGACCATGAGCACTAGTGGTGATTTTTTGCCTTCTTTGGGAATTTATTTCCTCCTAGAGCCTCTCCCACTCACACATGTGCTCACCCATGCCTATCCTATCCTAATTTATGATCCATCATGCTTCATTCATGTTCACACTAGCATTTGTGACTGTTTGGGATGGTTTGGAAGATGACTGGTCCACCTAGGGGGGTTTTGGGGTCAAATCATAGCCTGACACATGTATGCATCCAAATGGACTCCATAGGCTAACAATTTTCTCCCAATGTATTATAAGTATGTCCCATACATATTTACAAGGTTTACACTTATATAAACATCATCTATTGGCACCATCTTTGTGTGTTATTTCGCTCTCTTTTACCGTTTTCTTGCATATTTTGTGAATAGGTTAGATTGTAAAGATTACCTTAGCTTCGATATCTCACTGTGAAGAAATTCTCACATAAATTTTAGTTTAATTATGCATGCTTCTTCTTGACGATTTGCACAACTACACTGTACATAAGGACAAATATGGATTAGGCATAGTCAAATGAGACATCACAAGTCCGAACCCATTTCATGCAGGCTTGTTTAGTGCCCCGATGGGGTAAATTTGACATATATATAACCGAATTTAATATTATCCTCTCTAGGAATAATTCCCCATTGCCAACGATCTTGTCCAGTACCCCGATGGGTTTTCCTAGTCATACCATAGGTCTATACTCACTGCTACCAAGCTTGTTCAGTACCCTGACGACTTAGATTCTTGCACCTGTTTTACATCAGAGGCTCATGTCCCATATTTCCACCCTAAATATTTATCTATAAATATATGAGCATGGATAATTTTAGGGGCTATATTAAAGGGGTTACAAAAATTTAGTGGACTATTTTCTTATATGGAAAGGGTTTTTTAGCTAAAATATATTCACCCAATATTTATTTGAAAAAAATAAATCCAAAATGAATAGCCTCGTGTATATTAATGAGGAAAAAAAATCTATATTTTTCCCTAGCAAAATCTCCCTCCAATCTATCTTTCGCCCTGAGTTTCTAAAGAAAATCTAGTGAAATCACTCTTTTTCCCTCCATTTTCCTTGTAATTTAGGCATATAGTTGCATTTACCTGTATTTTTAGTAGGTTTCATGTGATGTCGTCTTTCAACACATGAATTGTAATATTGGAGGGAAAAATCAAGGGCTATTTTTTTAAATTATACATTACAGTGATTCATGGTTCACCCACATCATATTGCATTTGCAGGGTGAAGGTTCTCATTGATGCGATTCCACTTTTCATTCTAAATGGAACAAAAGTGGATTGGGAGTATTGTTGAGCTATTATCTTATCCTCCTCCAACTTATCCAACCCTTAAGATTCCATCATTGTGTTGTGGAAAATAATTTTAACCTCAAATTGGATTGCATCCTTCATACCACTGTTAAAACAAATCATGTAGAATGCATCAGGAAATCCTTCTGTGTGATTGGCCAATTTCTCAATTTATGTCTGATACTCTCTCACAGTGCCAGTTTGGCAAAGTTTAAGACTACTCCTATGAAGTCATCAAAAGCAATAGGGCCAAATTGTTACAAAAGGAGTTGACAAAAATCTGTCCATTTTGGCTCTTCATGATCCTTGATGTACCAATGAAACCATTGAAGGGATTCATGTTCCAAATTAAAGGATGCAAGTGGGACTTTGGTGACATCAAAATTGTTATGCAGACTAAAATATTGTTCTTCCCTGTATATCCATCCAATCAGATCATCACCTTTGAAGCGAGAGAAATCAAGATTTGGCCCACAAAAATTATTGGAAGAAGAGAACCTAGTGTCTGCAAAAGGATTTGCCTAACGTATATTGTTCATGGTTGAATGCTGAAGATGGAGGATGATCATTTTTTTGTCCAGACCTTGGAGTTTGGTCTTAAGGAAGACAAGTTTGTCTTTTATTTGTTTTTTTTCCACAGCATGGGTGATCACCAGGAGAGTTTTCTTTAATCTATGACGGCTTTGGAAATATCTAATATGCTATTTATCAACCAAAAATAAATATGGACCCAAGGTATGTTCAACTTCCTAAAGGTTTAGAGGAGTCACTCAACCACCAATGTTTTCTAACAACTTATGTATTGGGCAGTAACCCTCACTCCACGGCTTAGGTAAAACTGATAACCGCTTTGTCACAAACAAAATATTTTGACTTACCTCTCGCATGGAAACTAGTCAATCAAGTAGGGGTCATTTCCCTTTTCACTGGAAGGTCCTATCAATGGCCATGTACTTCGGGGTTCTTGTGGTACTTCTCACAATGATTTTTAGGTCTATTCTCAAGTACTCACCACAGTTAACTAGATAGGGGTTATTCCTTGATCCAAACTTTCAATTGAAATGAACAATACATATGCAAAGAAGAAGAGCTACTACAATAATCACAGTTGCGGAATAAATTTGGCAGAAACACCACCTAACAAACCCTAAAAACTCGTAAATAGAGCTAGCGTTTTGAGACAAAAAATTTTAAATGGGCATAACTCAATAAATATTGCTCAGAATCTCTATTATATCCTGCTTTTGGAACGGGAACAACCACTCTGCATTTACCTACGCAAAGGGAAATAAAATCCGGGCACCCTGTCAAAAGATTTTTGCTCTGCAATTTTCTCGGTCGTCACTGAAATTCTAAAAAATAACTGATTTTAGATCAGCGATATCTCCACTTTTTGAACTTTAAATGAGATGAATTGTTTTTTGAAACTGCGTATTTTTGCAAGAGGAAGTCATATATACACCTTTTTTCTTATGAATATTCACAATAAGTTTCATAAATTGATCTAAAAGTAGCCACCCAATTTTTCCCTTTTTTTTCCAAAAGAAAAAAAAAATCCCACTTGTGCCAAGGAAAGTGCTCTAATACCAAATGAAAGAAACCTCCTATAATAAATAATTAAAATGCACAATGAAGCAAAAATAACAGAACAAAGAAGGAATTTTATTGATCGCAAGCAACTTCAAGGGGGAAACCTACTTTGAGCAAGCTCAATACAAATAACTCTTGGATACCTTCATTAGAATCAACACTTAATTATATACTAAGTCTAATGTGAAAAAATATTACTCCCCATCAATGTGGGATAATACAATATACTCATGGGATGACTTGCAAAGCACATGCGTCCAACAACAATATACTTAACAAAGTAAAGAGAAAGGTTGACATGGGTTCCTAACATTCACCTCAAAACTACCTAAGGCACTCTACTTAGCTTAATCCAACCCAAGCGTCGTGTCTTCCATTCATACTTATGTTTCCATTTTTGGCATGTCTCCACACTCCTGGTCTTTGGCAAGGTAACCCTTTTGCCTCAAGCGAAGTCAAAAGCATCTCTTGGCGCTTCTGTCCTTTGCAGATCCTTCTACAAGTTTTGTTACTTGGCTAAGAAACACTTATCCTGCTGAACACTTCCTGTAGATTCATATTTATGAAAGACAATATTTCCCAAGACAATCCTTTCCGTAACCAATGTTGACTGCATAGTCTCTTTGCATGCTCCTTCTTCTTGGTCACTCGCTACCTCGCTCTTCAATCTTTGAAGTTGTGATGATTTTCATCACACCTTGTCAGAAAGCTTTGCTACCCTCCATCTCCATAAGCCACCTTCACATGAATCATGCTACTCTACTGCACGCCTACCCTCTTAGCTATGTTAAGTGAGTGTTGCAACAAACTTCCTCCATTTGTACCATTTGCATATAACTTGAAATTCCAATGCCTTTGAAGGTTTAAGCAAGCCTCTTGAATTGCCATTTTTTTGTTGAAACATTGTCATCTTGTTAGAAACATTTTGCATACCCAACACACTCCCACCCAGCATGCCATGCTTTTGATGAACCCGACGTGGGTAGCCGTCCTCAAGGATTCCATGTCCTTACACTTCACCAACTATTGCAACAATTATTCTAAGGTGTACTTTTCATAGGCATGCACAACACCATCTTCATTAAAATTCTCATTTTTGCAAGCCTTCGCTAACTTCTTTGTGGCTTTAGCATGCCCAATCATCCTGTTGGAAGTTTGCAATGCCTTGGGTTTTTTCTTCCTTCTTTCTCCTTTCACCACTTGGCACACCTGATCTATTTGAACTGACCTAGCCGCTACTCCTGTGGCTTCACAATTCTTAGTGTCTTCTTCACGTTGCACCACCATTGTGTGCCTATATTGGAACTCTTCAAAGTGCATATGAATTTCTCCCATGGAAGTACTTTCCTTTCCTAACTACTCCCAACTGATATGTTGTTTCACCTTCAGATAAGAACTCCTTGTGAGAACCAAATCGTCTTCACAACCACAACTACATCCACCATCATGACACCACCTCTCCACCTAAAGTGATGAAGAGTTGCAACCTTAGCACTTTGATAGCATATTTTTCCAAAAGTGGTGAAGAGCCCATATTTCATGAAACCAAATGCTCTGATACCATTTTTCATGGACCTTGCAGACAAGCTCAATTTTTCACCTTCCACGAGACCATGTTGCATTTTCGGGAAGCCACCTGAGGGCATTACCAACTCAGGATCTCTCGGGAAAACTATGCCTAACTTGCAAAAAATCCTATCACTTCATCTCTAACTGACTCCATACTTAAATCCACTTTTACAAGCATGCACTCCCAATAGTACAAGATTCCAAATACAGTACAATAGATAAATTTATGTGTGGGTGGCACACCGAACTTGGTTGTTCCTAATACCTATGTTATAATAAGACTTTTTACAACAATGAGGGATGCCACAAAATCAACAAATCATCAGAGAGCATTCCAAACGAACAACGTTCAAGATATAACCGAAACTCCACTCTGACTATCACCACCACATACGCATGTCTTCCACTCTCCAAAATCATGACAAGTGTCACCACAAGATGACTTCATCACAACCTATCGAAGCTTGCACCACCGTTCTTTCACTATGCTCAAGGACTTATCCCACTGCCTAAAATAAATGATGTTGAACTCCTACACTAAGCTTATTCATCAAGATTCTGCTCGACTTGCCAAAGTCTACATTCTCATCACACTTCTACTTAGCCAAATTGGCTAACTACCTGGACGCATTTATCCTAGATGCCACTTTACCAACATGCACCCATCCTTAACATATGTCTGTCTATGTGTTCTTCCAAACCCTAAGGCACTAGACACACCCTTCTTGGGAACTCAACTACTAGCGCGCCATCCTAGACGTTTCTCTGCCAGGAACTCCCATTCCTGGGATCTCTCCTATCGGTGAGTCCTCTTGTATGCTTCGATGCTAGATGCACTCAAACTGGGAACTCTTATACCAACAACTCTAACTTGAGCACTCTTCATACTTCTTATGGACCCTTCACCAAGCCCACACTCCAAACACTTCTACACAACCACCTTAAAACATGCATGCCCAACCGCTTTTGGGAGCTTCCCTTCCCACCATGTCTTAGGAGCTTCGATGCTCTTCCTCAATGAACTTCAAGAACTTGCTTGACTCAGGCATCGGGTCTTGCTTGAACCTGCACCTTTGAAGACACTAAAACCTCCTTCCAAGATTATTATGAAATGCACCTAATGGGTGCATCATCTAGAGCCACTAGTATGGGACGTGCTTGCTTGGAACACGGTGTTGCATGAGCGCATTAGTCTGGTGCATACCTTTCGGGGATGTGCTAGCTAGAATGTTACTTGACCACACCAATTTGGAGTGCTCTGCATGAGCGCTTCTTGAGCACACCTCTTTGGAGTGTGCTAGTGTGGAGCGCTTTTCCTGAGCGCACTTTCCTAGATGTGATCGTATAAATATTGGAAGTGCATTGTTTGGATGCCTTGTGGAGCATTCTTTTTAAGTTCGTTAATCCCACTACTTGATAGTACGCCTGTGCTCCTGGATGCCTTCCTCCTGTGGAGTACCTCCGAAAGGGAGCGTGTCTACTGCCGGAGCAGCCAATGCCTTAGTGCTGAAAATTTCTCCCCATATCCTTGCTTATGTTTCTTCGTTTCCTTAGCTTGTCTCCACCTTCTCCTTTTATGCTTAAGCATCCTCATAGTAGGGGATTCTTTCCCACTTAATTTGACTTGTCCAATGACTTGCTTGGAGATAAAGTCAATTTTTTTGTCCACTTGGACCCCTATTTTGTTGAAGGTCCCATCTTTCTTGAAATTCTTGTTAAGAAGGTGCCTAACTTTACCTTGGGATTCATGGCATGGGTGCTCATCCCAATGGAGTCGCTTTTCAAGATGCCCCACTATACCTGACTGGCCATCAAGTCATCGAGTGGTGGCCACATCCCATGCAAAGCTCCCAACACTTAGGTGTTTTTGGTCAAGCAACGACCTCTGCATTGTCCAATGGGTGTTTCTCTAAATTTTGGGGGAACCCCACCTTAGCTAGCGAAAAAGGGTGTTGACGCCTACCACCTAACTAGCTTATAACTTGTAAGGTGATGGAAAATTTATAATTTATATTGGAAATATTAAACCTTGCTAATGGATAACGAATCAAATAATATCTTTGACAAAATAAATAGTGGCAATTATGCAACACTTCGATAAAAAGACTCATTTTGACGGAAGAAGTATATTATCTTCATTCTCACAAAAAATGAAGCTTAAAAATTACCACTCAATAAGAATTATGGAAGTAGAAGTTACCGAACAATGAAACCACATAGCCATGTGTAATCCTAGATTGAGCCAATTTACTTGCTGGTAATGTAAGAGGATACAGATACTTTCTAACCACCATTGTGTTACAACACAATGAAAAGGCTTGTTGCATAAATTAAAGGAACCAAAATCAAAATAAGGTAATATATAAATGGGAAAGTAAATTTTCACCAATTACAATTCTCCACGGAAATAAACTAGGTCAAATTTTAGTCAAATTTAAAGTTGTGAAAATTCTAATACTTAACATCTTTGAAATTAAAATAAATAGTATTTTATTTTGAATGATCATGTATAAGAAACTATGACCTCCACCTAAACTCCATGTTCAATAGTGATTTATGTGATATGCTTCACCACTTCAGAATAACTAGCCAGATCAAAGATTTCTGTATGGACACGTAATTCAAAATGATCTCAGATGTTAGTACCTGTATGGAAAATTTAACAAAACATAGTCAATCCAAAGTCCAAAAAGAGATCATAGGAAAGTATATAACAATTTAATACTAGATCCAACTTCATTCTCTTAAACCAATAACAAAAGTGAGGTTTGATAAGGATGGCAGTTTCTATAGGAATTTGATGTGAACAGTTTAGCAATACAAGGATTGATTATTTAAAATGGTACAATATACCAAATGAAAAATGCATTGGAGACAAAAGGAACCATATAATTGAAAGGAAACACTCATAGGGAAAATATAATATAAGCTTAAAGTGTAGTCTCAAACTGTAACAATTCAACAATTTGCAAGATGAGGCGGTGAGAAAAATTTCTTCTATAAAAAAATTTATAATTATAAAAGTGATTATCTAGCACTTCAATTGCCAATTTTAGAGCCAAAACCATTCCTCTAAATTATGCAAAGCAATCAAACAACCTACAAATCATAGGAAAAAATACATAAAAAGAGAACAATGTTGACGGGACTTCAAAAACATTCAAAATTTTACAACATATGACCTATCTTGGTGAACAAGCACCATTACCAATTACAATTTAAGAAATAGTCATATGTAGAAATACCTCCCACACAAAACAAAATATGGTATAACACATCTTATTCCACAATAGTTATTCCATTCAACAAATTCACAAGAAAGAATAACATGAATTACATATACAATAAAACCTAGGTGTTGACAACAAGAAATAGATAGCCTGGAGGATGGATTTCTCACATAGCTAGGAGATCAGATTCTATACACTGGTCTTTGTTGTAGTTAATATCCCTATTCTAACCCTCCAAAAAAGTAAAATATAATGGAACATAACACACACTAGAAACAGTCAACAGATAACCTGGATGATGGATTTATCATATATCTGATGGGCCAATAATTCATATTATGCATACTAGTAGTACATAGGCTCTAAACTTTGAGTAGAGAAAAAATGAATGTTTTTTTCAAATTTTCACTGTCTTGTGAAATATAGTTCTGTTAGATTTTTATCATTCAAGCTAGCATTATGATCTTAGGATCTTATCTGAGGGAATAACATGCACATCGATAAAACACAAGATACAATGAACACAAATATTTTCCTCGGGGAAACCATAAAGGAGAAAACCCCGCAACTTCATTAGAGATAGAATCAGCACCAAAAGAAAAACCCCAAAAATAGTAAGATGATCTCCCGACAGCAGTAGTCTCTCTCTTTCTTGTCCAAGCAACTTCTTCTCTCACTAATGTGCCCCAGTGAGTGAGTGTGTGTGTGATAAATAGAGAGGCTCACTCTCTATTTATATTCTTTCAATTACTTGATGTCCACTTCAACATGTCGGCCCCACTTAACAATTACTTACTAGGGTCAACATCTCTAGGAGATTCTAATAACCCTAGTGCCCCACAACTGTGGGGAATTTTCCCTCTAATCAACAAGGAAGGTTAACCTTGACACAATTGTGGGGACTATTGCCCCGACTTACAATACATGGTTAACCTCAATGACTTTACATGACTTGTTTACATCATTGAATCTCCCAATCAGAACATCGGGGCATGAAATGACTCAATTAAATTATATATACTTCCCAGAATAAGCATCGGGGTACAATACATAACATAGACAAGTGAATACATTCCAAAATTACAAATACATCAACACTCCCTCTTAACTGGGAAGGTATTCTCTCAACACAATTTGTCAACACAAGTCTTCTTCTCTGTATCATCTGGATCATCATCAAGTCATATTCATCTTCAAGTCATCTTCATCGACAAGTCATTTTTATTTTCAAGTCATCTTGATCGTCAATTCATCTTCATTGTCAAGTCATCTTCATCAAGTCTGGATCATTACTACTGGATCATCATCAAAGGTACTATGTCATGATTCTTCTCGTCACCAGAAGTTCTATAGATCCAGCCCTTTTTCATATTGGTTGTAGGCCTAGCGTCCAAGTAGGTTTTCATCTTCTTCAACACTTATATCTGACCATGATAGGAAACTTTTTTCACACAACATGTCAGAAAGGCTCTGCACTTCTATCTAACCATGATAGGAAACTTTATTCAGACATCATGATAGGAAACTTTATTCACACATCATGATAGGAAAATTTTATTCACACATCATGTCAGAAGGGCTCTGCACTTATATATAACCATGATAGGAAACTTTATTCTCACATCATGATAGGAAACTTTTATTCACACATCATGTCAGAAAGGCTCTACACTTATATCTGACCATGATAGGAAAATTTATTCACACAGCATGATAGGAAAATTTATTCACACATCATGGTAGGAAAATTTTATGCACACATCATGTCAGAAAGGTTCTCAACCCCAGGCTGAGTGTCAGTCCCAAAATGAACAAATTCCTGGTAATTGACAAGGTGCCTCCATTCTCCCAGAGAATGACATTCACCACTTATATCTGATCATGTAGGAACCAATCCTAGAGTCACATCAGAATGGCTCAACACTCACATATGACATGGAAGGAACCAATCCTCTCACCATGACAAAATGGCTCAGCCCTTACATCTGACCATGGAAGGAACCAATCCTTTCACCATGTCAGAATGGCTCACGGATTCATCACTTCCCCTTGAAGGGAACCTTGATCTGGAGAACACCAAGCTTCTCCATGAAGTACTCAAACTTCACTCTGGCCAATGGCTTCGTCAACACATCAGTTATATGTTCATCCGTCGCAACATACTGGAGATTCACTACTCCTCTCTGCACCATATCCCTGATATAGTGATATTTTATCTTGATATGCTTTGACTTGTCATGGAACACCGGGTTCTCAGACAACTTCACACAACTTTAGTTGTCACAATATATATAAGTAGCATCCAACTGGAGATCAAATAAATTAGACAGTAGCTTCCTCAACCATACTGCCTAATAACTAGCTGAACAAGCTATGACATACTCTGCTTCAGTTGTACTCAGTGCCACGCAAGACTCTTTCCTGCTAAACCAAGAGATCACACCTGATCCCATACTAAAGCAGCACCCTGAAGTGCTCTTCCTATCGATGGCACTTCCTGTTAATCTTCTAATTTTCCTCATACTTGATCCCATAATCAACTGTACCCCTCAAGTACCTCAGAATATGCTTTGTAGGAATCAAGTGAACATGTCTTGGATCTATCAGGAACTAGCTCAAGGTGTTCACAGCAAAGAAAATATCTGGTCTTGTATTTGTCAGGTACATCAAGGACCCAATCATCTGACGATACATCGTAGCATCAACTGCTTCTGATGAAGCATCACTCAATAGCTTCAGGTTTGATGCCATAGGTGTGGTTACATCCTTGCGGTCCATCATTCCTTGTCCTAGGGAGATTCCATCCACATTCTGCCACACCTCCATGCCTAGAAAGTAGTGAATCATATCCAATTCCTTAATCTCGAACTTGGTAGCAAGTCTCCTTCTTGCAACTTTAATGAGTTCCTCTTTTCTATCAAGAACAAGTCATATAGCAGGAGCGTCACTAGTCTTCCACCTTCAACCTTGAAGAAAAGGTTGGAATCCGCTTTACTCTCAGTAAATCCTAGAATCATCAGTAAGATATCCATCCTGTCGTACCATGTTGAAGCTCAGGATCTTCTGCAGTCACTCCCTCTGAAGCAGAGCGTCATTCTCCCTTTCCCTTTCGTACTCTATGCTTGAAACATTATGTACCAGAGTGACAAGTAGCTTCGTCTTCTACTAATATTCTATGTATCCATCTAGGGTCACTCGATACCAAGATCCTATATCTTGAAAACATTCTTCTCGCACCCATCTGTGAGCTTGTCATCCTCTTCAAGCTCCTCATGTATGTATTATCCCATGGGTGTCTTCTGAGCTCGTACAAGGTCTTCTTTAATTTACACACATGAGTCTGTCTGTCATGTGCCTCAACTCCCACTAGATGCAAATGTCTCTTCATATTCTATGGCCTCTTTCCATGAGAAGCCTCATGCTACGAATCCTGCCTTGTATCCCATGATGTTCTCATCTACTGCATGCTGGATCTTTTAGATCCATATGGAAGATACTACAGAATTCCCTTCAGGTCTCGATGTTGCATCATAGACATCATTCTTATTGACCTAGTACTCTCCTTCCCTTTCTTCTTGGCTACTTCTTCATAGCTGGAAGGCTCTGCATTAATGATGTCACTCAACAGTGTCACATAACTGCACTGTGTCTGAGGCCTCTTGAATTCTTTGAAAGTATCCTCATATTATTCTTTATTTTTCGTCACTTGTTCTTCAGAAAAAGTCTCATCCTTCTTTTCTTGTAGGTGATTATGTACGCAATATTTCCTACAAGTCAAATGCACCAGTTGTATGATTAGAAACATTTCATAATGCATATTCATAATGGTAAATTATTATGCATAAATATATGATCATGCAACTACTTTATCCAATACAACATTCATCCATATCTCACGGAAACTTTCTAGATGCCTTCCATCTCTACCAAGACAACATTGAGATTGTGCACTAATCCAATATGTCAGCAAACAAGTTTCAATCTAGATAAGTAGCAATGGAGAGTTGTATAGAACCATGAGCTACTTACCCATCACATGCATATTAGTAGTATACTGTCATTAATGAAAACATTCTATCATGCATAATACATCAGCTGAATATAAACAAACACATAACAAAAAAAATATCATGAAATGACAATTTAATACTTATCTTTATTTGTTTCGTGGGTAGACTCCTTCTTGAGCCTTCAACTTCATCATCTTCTTTATTCATCATTTCTCACCCAAATTCTACGATGGATAAGAGGTTATTCAAGAGTTTATTTCGTCGTATTCCTCATTGCTTGAGGGATCTTCTTTGGATGGTGAGAGTTTGATCTTCAGTTGCTCCCATATTCTCTTCTCTTATTATGAGTCGACCTTCTTCTTCTTCCCAGAGTCTACTGAAAGTAATCACTTCCTTCTAGAACACATTCCTCACATGACTGAATCCCATGATCCTGGGAGGCCATTCAAGGTGGCTATCACCACTTCTGCATTCTCCACTCTTCTTCTACTGCTACAAGTTGTTCTTTGATTTGAGAGACCCTCTTAAAGTATGATTGTATGATCTCTGCATTCTAGATCTTCACATTCTTCAACTGTTTTCTCAAAGTCATATTTTGATTTATGTTCTTCCCTTCAATTAGCTTGTTCAAGGAATCAAACATATATTTTAGGGAAGACACTTGTGGTACAAGGTGATCCATGATTGAATCAACAATGATCTTCTTGGCCTTAACCAAGTTCTTCTTGTGTAGGGCTTTTAGCCTCATCTCCCTCTAGAACTGGAACCTCTCCACTTATGTGGGTGTCCAATTCATTTCCTTCAAGAACTAGTGAGATTATATACTTCCATGCTTGGAATTTGTCAACTTCACCAAGCTTATCATTAAGTTGATGTGATAGATAACTTTGAAATGAGAACCTGGAATGCAAATAGAAAAAGATTAGATCTTACCGATTTGAGGTGTCTGTCCTGGTTTCGGAGCTGGCTGATCTAGGGTTTGTCAGAGAAAATCTAATTTTCAAAACTTGGAATATTTCATATCTGATTATATAGAAATATAGAAATCATAAAGGTGATCTATCCAATGTACTCATTTTCTGAAAACAATGGAGGGAAGCTCTCGGAACAGGAAGCCCTAGTTTTCCAATTTCTTCTGCAGAAATTCTTGATACTGTTTCTATGGTATATCTGTATTTATTACTCCTATATGTCTGAAACTTTTTACTGAGGTGTACTCACCTATTCCTGTTCCAAAACCACAGGTTTCATCAGAATTGGTTTCACCAATTGGGACTTATGAGCGTTTCCACAAGGTGACTTGTTTCAGGACTGTTAAGCATAGCGAAGTTGTATGGATTGCCACATGTCACTGTTTCATTTTCTGGGTCTGAAACTTGGATCATATAAAGTACAGTCCATTCCATTTTTTTAACATCTTCATAAATTGCATTTGGACCTTCGTAGCCCGAGATATAGAAATTCTCCCCAAGTGTCCCGTTTGGGGATGAATCCTGAGAGAGGCTAGAACCCTAACTTGGAGGAATCATATATCCTAGAATATAGCGAATATGAGGCTGAAAATTTGAAAAAGTGTACATCAGGATTTTATCTTCGACCTGTGAAATTTTTGGCCCCTGAGACTTCTGTAATCCTGAGATATTTCAAATGTACCAAAACTGTTCAGTTTTAGTATTTAGGGTTTTTCCAACCCGGGGTCAAACTAGAGTTTGATTTTCCTAGAGTTTCACCCAACCAAAAATCTCAACCCAGGTCTCTAAAATTTGATTTTGATGAGGAGAGAAATCCTATTATAGGCTCACTCAAAAATTCCTTTTCTGTAAGAAGCCCTAATTTCCCGCACAAAAAACTGAAAATGTTCGGAATCGAATTCTGCTTCGAAAGAAAGATGTGCCCTTCAATGGAGAGTCGGCCTAGCATACTTTTACTGATGGATTGTGGAGAGAGACCCAAAAAGTAAGAATCCCTAGCTTCTGTAGCTACACAATGTCTTCTTCTCAGGTTAGCTTTGATACCATGTTATATTTTTATCATTCAAGCTAGCATTATGATCCTAGGATCTTATCTAAGAGAATAACATGCACAACAATAAAAAATAAGAGACAATGAACACAAATATTTTCCTTGGGGAAACCATAAAGGAGAAAACCCTACAACTTCCTCAGAGATAGAATCAACACCAAAATCAAAACCCCAAAAATAGTAAGAAGATCTCCCAACAGTAGTAGTCTCTCTCTCTCTCTCTTGTCCCAACAACTTCTTCTCTCACTCATGCGCCCCAGTGAGTGAGTGTGTGTGTGATAAATAGAGAGGCTCACTCTCTATTTATATTCTTTCATTCACTTGATGTCCACTTCAACATGTCAGCCCCACTTAACAATTACTTACTAGGGCCAACATCTCTAGGAGAGTCTAATAACCCTAGTGCCCCACAACTGTGGGGACTTTTCCCTCCGATCAACAAGGAGGGTTAACCTTGACACAATTGTGTGGACTATTTCCCCGACTTACAATAGAGGGTTAACCTCAATGACTTTACATGACTTGTTTACACTATTGAATCTCCCGATCGAAACATCAGGGCATGACATGACTCAATTACATTATAGATACTTCCCAAAATAAACATCGGGGTATAATACATAAGATATACAAGTGAATACATTCCAAAGTTACAAATACATCAACAAGTTCAACCATAGAAGACATTAAATAAGAAAATTTTCACAAGTTATGCAGTAGCTAATACACTTAAGAGGCCACGAACACTCACTTATATGGGGAACCAAAATTTCAAAAGTATTATTTTTAAAAAGGAAAACAACCATAAAGATTCGACGGCTTGAAAACACTTAAAACTCTTTACACTCAGGTTTTGTCCAAGTACCTTTTTTATCATTGATATTAAATTTAAGAAATACTTTGTAGGAGAGATTGTAACTAAAGGTTGCACATAAATTTAATAAAAGACAATACCTTCTACACATGGAAACTTTTGAGTGTCATGATTAAGTACCTTTGTTGGAATTTTGAAAGGTCCTTTAAGCCTAATACATTTGTCCTTGGAACCACGCACAAGACCCACACAAACTAAGAAAAAAAATTAAAACGATAATTGTGAAACTTCAAAACATGATTAATATCTAAAGAGGTAGTCTTATATGTGGTGCCTCAGTAAATCACAACCATAGTCACTTTGTGAATGCCTTATTAGAGGATAATGAATAGTTAATATCGAAGGTCATCCATGTAGAGACTATCATAGTACAAACTTCTACTTTCTACTAATGTGATCATGGTATCCCCTAATATATCTTGGATACTACTTTATACTTTCACAATGTGACTATATGAATGTTATCGAAAATTATCAATCAATGCGAACAAATATTGTTTCCCTACTCTACATGGGGAAGATCTAGGAAAAAAGAGTCACAAAAATGCATCCTCTCCCTAGGTTGTCAAATCACTTGAATTCAAAGCTTTCTTACCTCACTTATGAGGTGATCATTGCCTTATGAATTCTCTTATGGTCAGTTGTACCTGCAAAACAATGTAAAGAACAAGATACAAAAGTGAAAGACACAAGATAATTTAACACTCTATGTTAATGACCAAGGAGTAAAACAATGAATAACTCATATCAAACACAAATTATTCATGGGAAAGGGAAACATTTTTGTATTAATGAAAATAGAGAAGAAAACTACAACCAAATCCTTGATGTTGAAACTTTTTCCTCACAATACTCTTGACTCACAATCACAATCTATACAAACTCTACAAATCCATCTCACAATCCCATATTCTTTGCCTCCTATACAAGTAATGATTCCAACGACATAAAGTTGCTCTCTTGATCATATCCTATCATGATCCATGAAGCTTGTACATATAGGACAAAGAGGGGGAAAATGGGTTGATATTCTTTGGGATGAAGATGAGGGATCATTTCTAGAGGTTAGGGGTATGAGTACCACCTACTCTAGACAGTTGGGATAAGCATCTATGACGACTTCCATCTAAACGGTTCTTGAAATCGCTTATTTTTTTCCATTTTTAGAGTGTCAACTCTCCTTTCCCACTAGAATAAGGTGCCAAGAAGGGCCAACACTTCTTGTCCATGGGAAACAAGTGTCACAAAAACTTCCTATCATTGGGAAAAAGGCATTAAGCAAGGATGATGTTCTATGTCAAAATACAAAGTGCATTAAATCCCCTAGAATTGAGAAAAATACTCCTCTAATAGATTCTTTAGCTAGGGAACTTCTGAGGATTAAGAAAAGTGACAGTTTTTTGGTGTAAATGAATGCCCCCTAAATTATGAAGCTATAGGGATGTGATAGGTGAAATACTTTTCTAGATATAATTTGGAATCAGAGGAAAAAGAGAGACGAGGAAGGACTATTTGACTCAAATCATGGTTGCTGACCAATACACTGTAGATCCATTATAATGACCAAGTCGTGGCTACCAATAATACAACATAGATCCATGATCAACAAGACTCAAATTGATACATAGATACAAAATATACACTATATATCTATGTCATTCTCACTCAAACTTGAGCATATCCTCCAAACAAACAATGTGGATCCATGCAAGGACTCAAATATACTCCATCACAACCTAAGAATAGGAACACATTCAAGTGAATACCTAACCACTCAGGGTCTTTATTCCAATCCTAAATAGTACAATTATATCCATGTGAATGGATGTCTTGATGTCGAACATGGTAGAAACCACTTGATTATCGGTCATTGACGTATATTGTTAGAAAGTGTGAGGGAAATTGCCATTAATTTCAATTATTCCCAAGGAACCCTAGTACATTCCCCTGAATACAAATGAATGAATTGAAGTCAAACAATAGGAAGAATCTTTCAATCAGAGGCCAATGACGAGACCCCACTATCGAAAGGAAGGAAACCTACCATTTGTTAGATTTTTATCATTCAAGCTAGCATTATGATCTTAGGATCTTTAACTGAGAGAATAACATGCACAACAATAAAACACAAGAGACAAGAGACACAAAGAATTTTCCTCGAGGAAACCATAAAGGAGAAAACCTTGCAACTTCCTCAGAGATAGAATCAAAACCAAAAGTAAAACCCGAAAACATAAAGATGATCTCCCGACAGCAACAGTCTTTCTCTTGTCCCAACAACTTCTCTCTCTCACTCATGCACCCCAATGAGTGAGTGTGTGTGTGTGTGATAAATATAGAGGCTCACTCTCTATTTATATTCTTTCGTTCACTTGAAACCCACTCCAACATGTCGGGCTCACTTAACAATTACTTACTAGAGCCAACATCTCTAGGAGTGTCTAATAACCCTAGTGCCCCACAACTTGTGGGGACTTTGCCTCCTCTGACCAACAAAGAGGGTTATCCTTAACACAACGGTGGGGACTATTGCCCCGAATTACAATGAATCACCTAGGGTTGAATTCTCTAGGATAGTCTAATAACCCTAGGGCCCCATAACTGCGGGGAATTTAACCCTTAGACAATAGGAGGGTTACCCACCTTGACTTGACATGAATTGTTTACATTATAGAAACTCTCGATAGGAACATCTAGGCATGACATGACTCAAGTACGTTACAATACATCCTGGAATAAAAATCGGGTTACAATATATAAGAAATACAAGTGAATACATTCTGAAGTTACAATTACATCAACACTCCCTCTTAACTAGGAAGGTATTCTCTTGACACAATTTATCAGCACAAGTCTTCTTCTCTGTATTGTATGGATCATCATTGAGTTCTTGTAATCTTCATCTTCAAGTCATCTTCATCTGGATCTGGATCATCATCACTGGATCTAGACCATCACTCTATCTGGATCATCATCTCTGGATCTAGATCATCACTTGATCTGGATCATCATCACTGGATCTAGATCATCACTCAATCTGGATCATCATCACTAGATCTGGATCATCACTGGACATCATCACTAGATCTCGATCATCACTGGACATCATCAATGAATCTAGATCATCACTCGATCTAGATCATCACTTGATCTAGATCATCACCGCTGGATCTGGATCATCTCGGAGACATCATAACTGGATCTGAATCATAGCTCGATCTGGATCATCATTGGGTCATCATCATATGTGCTATCTCATGATTCTTCTCGTCACAGGAAGTTCTACAAATCTAGCCATTTTGCATGCTGGTTGTAGGCCTAGCCACCATGTAGGTATTCTTTAGCGCTTATATCTGACCTACTCGTCAGAATGGCCTGCCCAGCACTTACATCTGACCTACTCGTCAGAAAGGCATGCCCAACACTCACATCTGATCATGTAGGAACCAATCCTACAGTCACATCAGAAAGGCCCAGCACTCACATTCACCAGCATGATAGGACACAAATACTATCATCTGTGAAAAGGCTCATCACTTACATCTGACCTACTCGTAAGAAAGGAAAAGCACTTACATCTGACCTACTCGTCAGAAAGGCACAACACTTACATTTGACCTACTCATCAGAAAGGCACAACAATTATATCTGACCTAATCATTAGAAAGGCATGCACTCACATATGATCTTATAGGAATCAATCCTATAGTCATATCAGAATGGCCCCTAGTCCCAGACTAAGCTACCTGGTAACTGACCAGGTGCCTCCATTCTCCCAGAGAATGGCAGTTGCCCTTACATCTGACCTACTTGTCAGAATGGCCAGCACTCACATCTGACATGGAAGGAACCTAATCCTTTAACCATGATAGAATGGCTCAGCCCTTACATCTGATCAAGTGGGAACACATCCCTCTATCATATCAGAATGGCTCTTAGTCCCAAACTGAGGATTCCTGGTACCTCACCAAATAGCTCCATTCTAAGAATGGAAATAGCCCTTATATTTGATCATGTAGGAACCAATCCTATAGTCATATCAGAATGGTTTAGCACTCATATATGAAATGGAAGGAACCAATCCTCTCACCATGATAGGATGGCTTAGCCCTTACATCTAACCTACTCATCAGAATGGATTCCAGACTCGTCACTTCCCCTTGGAAGGGACCTCGATCTGGAGAGCACCAATCTTCTCCCTGAAGTACTCAAACTACACTCTAGCCAATGGCTTCGTCAACACATCAGCTATCTGATCGTCCATCACAACATACTAGAGCTTCACTGCTCACCTCCGCAACATATCCATGATATAGTGATACTTGATCTCGATATGCTTCGACTTGTCATGGAACACTGGATTCTCTGACAACTTCACACAACTCTGGTTGTCACAATGTATACAAGTAGCATCCAACTGGAGATCAAATAAATTAGACAGTAGATTCCTCAACCATACTGCCTCAGAACTAGTTGAACAGGCTGCGACATACTATGCTTCAACTGTACTCAGTGCCACACATGATTGCTTCCTACTAAACCAAGAGATCACACCTGATCCCATACTAAAGCAACATCCTGAAGTTCTCTTCCTATCGATGGCACTACCTGCCCAATCAGAATCAACATAACCCTCTAGGTTAATATTTTGATTCGCCTCGTACTTGAGCCCATAATCAATTGTACCTATTAGGTACCTCAGAATATGCTTTGTAGCAGTCAATTGAACATGTCTCAGATCTGTTAGAAACTGGCTCAAGGTGTTCACAACAGAGCAAATATTGGTCTCATGCTCGTCAGGTACATCAAGGATCCAATCATCTGATGATACATCGTAGCATCAACTGACTCTGATGAAGCATCACTTAATAGCTTCAGGTTCGATGCCATAGGTGTGGTGATGGCTTTGCAGTCCATCATACCAAATCTCTTTAGGATATCTACTACATACTTCCCTTGTCCAAGGGAGATTACATCCGTATTCTGCCACACCTCCATACCTAGAAAATAATGCATCATCACATAACAGGGGCATCACTAGTCTTCTACCTTCAACCTTGAAGCAAAGGTTGGAATCCACTTTACTCTTAGTAAAGCCTAAATTCATTAGTAATCTGTCCATCTTGTCATACCATGTCGAACCTCGGGATCTTTTGCAGTTACTCCCTCTGAAGCATCACACTACCTCTGTCTTCCATACTCTATGCACTAAATCATTATGTACTGGAGTGACAAGTAGCTTCCTTTGCTACTAATATTCTATGTATCCATCTAGGGTCAGTAGATACCAAGATCCTCTATCTTTGAAAGCGTTCTTCTCACATCCATTTGTGAGCTTGTCATCCTTTATCTTCATCAAGCTCATCATGTATGTGTTATCCCATGGGTACCTTCTGAACTTGTACAAGGCCTTATTTTATTTGCACACATGATTCTGCCTTTCATGTGTCTCAACTCCCACTGGCTGCAAATGTCTCTTTGTAGTCCATGCCTTGTATCCCACGATGTTTCCATCTACTGCATGATGGAACTATGAAATTTCCTTCATGTATCGATACTGCATCCTAGACATCATTCTTCTTGAACTGGTCTTCCCTTTCTTCTTGGTTACTTCTTCATGGCTGGAAGGCTTTGTATCAATGATGTCATTGTATTCGTCATATTATTATTCATTTTGAAATGTCGTCACTTGTTCTTTGGAACAAGTCTCATCCTTCTTTGCTTGTAGGCGATTATGTACGTGATCTTTCCTACAAGTCAAATGCATTAGTTGTATGGTTAGAAACATTTCATAAGGAATATTCATACTGGAAAATTCTTATGGATAAATATATGATCATGCAACTACTTTTATCCAGTACAACATTCATCCATATCTCACGAAAACTTTCTAGATGCCTTCCATCTCTACCAGGACAACATTGAGATTATGCACTAATCCAATATGTTAGCAAAGAGGTTTCATTCTAGATAAGTAGCAATGGAGAGTTGTATAGAACCATGAGCTACTTACCCATCACATGCATATTAGTAGTATACTATCATTAATGCAAACATTCTATCATGCATAATACATTAACTGAATATAAACAAATGCATAACAAAACAATATCCTGACAATTGAATACTTATCTTTATTTGTTTTGTGGGTAGACTCCTTCTTGAGCCTTTAGCTTTATCATCTTCTTCATAGCATCATTTCTTATCCAAATGCTAAGATGGATAAGAGGTTCTTCAAGAGTTTATTTTTTCGTATTCCTCATCGCTTGAGGGATCTTCTTTGGATGGTGAGAGCTTGATCTTCAGCTGCTCCCATATTCTCTTCTCTTATTATTAGTTGAGTTTCTTCTTGTGTGTGCTCTTCCCAGAGTCTGCTGAAAGTAATCACTTCCTTTTGGCACACATTCCTCGCATGAATGAATCCCATGATACTGGGAGGCCATTCAAGGTGGCTATCACCACTTCTACATTCTCCACTTCTTCTTCGTCTACTACAAGTTGTTCTTTGATTTGAGATATGACTGTATGGTCTCTGCATTCTGGATCTTCACATTCTTCAACTGGTTTCTTCAGGTCATATTTTGATTTATGTTCTTCCCTTTAAATAGCTTGGTTAAGGAATCAAACATCTCTTTTGGTGTATTTAGGGAAGACACTTGTGGTACAAGTTGATTTGTGACTGAATCAACAATGATCTTCTTGGCCTTGACCAAGTTCTTCTTGTGTAAGGCTTTGAGCCTCATCTCCCTCTAGAAATGGAACCTCTCTACTCATGTAGGTGTCCAATTCATTTTCTTCAGAGAGATCATATACTTCCATGCTTGGAAGTTGTCAACTTCATCAAGCTTATCATTAAGCTGATGAGATAGATCACTTTGAAATGAGAACCTCAAATGCAAATAGCAAAAGATTAGATCTTACCAATTTGAGGTGTCCGTCCTAGCTCCGGAGCTGGCTGATCTAGGGTTTGTCAGAGAAACCCTAATTTTCAAAACATGGAATCTTTTAGATCTCACTGGATAGAAATATAGATCTCTTCAAGGTGAGCTATCCAATGTACTCCTTTTCTGAAAACAATGGAGGGAAGCTCACGAAACAGGAAGCGCTAGTTTTCCATTTTCTTCTCCAGAAATGCATGTTACGGTTTCTGCGGTATCTATGAAATTACTGCTCTTATATATCTACAAATTTTCAATGAGGTGTCCTTGCATGTCCCTGTTTCCACACTACAGGTTTCATCAGAATTGGTTTCACCAATTGGGACTTATGATAATTTTCCGAAGGTGACCTGTTACAGGACTGTTCATAATAGTGACGTTGTATAGACTTCCAAGTGTCACTGGTTCATCTTCTAAGTCTAAAACTTGGACCACAGAAATTACAGTTCATTCAATTTCTAGAACATCTTCATAAATTTCATTTGGACCTTTGTATCCCAAGATATATAAATTCTCCCCAGGTGTCCAGTTTAGGGATGAATTCTGGAAGAGATTGTAACCCTAACGTGGAGGGATAATATATCCTAGAATATAAGGAATCAGAGGCTTAAATTTGGAAACAGTGTAAATAAAGATTTCATCTATGGCCTCTGAAATTTTTAGATCCTAAGATTTTTCCAATATCGAGATATAGTGAATGTACCAAAACGTAGCAGTTTTAGTATTTAGGGTTTTTCTAGCTCGGGGTCAAACTAGGTTTTGACTTTCCCAGAGTTTCACCCAACTAAAAATATTGATCCGGGTCTCTAAACTTGTATTTTAATGAGGAGATAAATCCTACATCAAGCTCACTCAAAAATTCCTCTTCTATAGAAAGCCCTATTTTCCCGCACCGAAAACTGAAAATGCTCAAAATCGAATTCCACTTCGACAGAAAGATGCACCCTTCAATGGAGAGTCAGCCTAGCATAATTTTGCTGATGGATCCAAAAAAGTAAGAAGCCCTAGATTTTGTAGTTGCACAATGTATTCTTCTTAGGTTAGCTCTGATACCATGTTATATTTTTATCATTCAAGCTAGCATTATGATCTTAGTATCTTTAACTAAGAAAATAACATGCACAACAATAAAACACAAGAGACAAGAGACACAAATAATTTTCCTCAGGGAAACTGTAAAGGAGAAAACCATGCAACTTCCTCAGAGAAAGAATCAGAACCAAAAGTAAAACCCAAAAACATAAAGATGATCTCTCGACAGCAACAGTCTCTCTCTTGTCCCAACAACTTCTCTCTCTCACTCATGCGCCCCAATGAGTGAGTGTGTGTGTGTGTGATAAATAAAGAGGCTCACTCTCTATTTATATTCTTTTGTTCACTTGAAACCCAATCCAACATGTCGGCCTCAATTAACAATTACTTACTAGATCCGACATCTCTAGGAGTGTCTAATAACCCTAGTGCCCCACAACTTGTGGGGACTTTTCCTCCTCCGACCAACAAGGAGGGTTATCGTTAACACAATGGTGGGGACTATTGACCTAAATTACAATGACTCACCTAGGGTCAAATTCTCTAGGATAGTCTAATAACTCTAGGGCCCCATAACTGTGGGGACTTTAACCCTTAGACAATAGGAGGGTTACCCACCTTGACTTGACATGACTTGTTTACATTATAGAAACTCCTGATAGGAACATCGGGGAATGACATGACTCAAGTACATTACATTACATCCTGGAATAAACATCGGGTTGCAATATATAAGAAATACAAGTGAATACATTTCGAAGTTACAATTACATCAACACCATTGATGCATGTAGGACTCAAGGTACTTAATTGGTTTCTGATACTAATTCCCGGATGATGTGCTACTGTCGAATGGAATAGACTCGTTGAAGGAGGGACATGGTATGTCTCCCATCATCGACATGAAACTTGGAACAAAATTTATTTTGAAGTGGTTCTGATAATGGAAAAACCATGGGACTGACTCAGATACGACCGTCTCGAAGGAAGGTAAGGTAATTGCAAAGGCGGGTTGTGATAAAGACTCCCCTTAAACATTGAACTACATGAAAATCGACTTGGCATCATTGAATCAACAAGGCAAAGACCATACATAATGCAAATGTGGGATGATGCATTGTTTGAATTGACTCATGAAATTGGATCGACTCGATGACAAGCTGAATACCCAACTATTTGAATGAAATGCAGATGAATTCCATGTTGAAGGGTGAGTACAAGCTTCCATTAATACAAATGAAAAATGACTCCCCGTTCCCTTAATTCCCCACACGATGGATGAATACGTATTTTATTTTTAATGACCTGGAAAAGGGTAACAAACGCTTGATATAGCTCATAAAATGATGAGTCCAACCGCATATGTTTTATGAACTTGAGAAAGGAGGGGACCATTTCCAGAAAAGGGTCTTTCATCATTTGATTTTACGAGTCCGAAGAAGGTAAAATAAATCATTGCTTCATGTTTAGAGAGTCTTAAATGACTAAGAAGACTCCAATGTGTAATTTTTCATAAATTTAGTCCCCAAGGTCCGAAAAAAGTATAAATAGATAACTAGGTGAATTCTTCTAGTCGCAGTGAACTAGAGTGTACATTTTTTCGTAAATGAGTCTATACAGTCTGAAAAAGGGGTTAATTATCAATGGACATACGATCTTTCAAATACTTTGACATGCATGAAAGAATCAAGTTCACTTGGAAATCTTTTCTTATTTAGGGAGTCTAAAAGAGATTAAAGACGACTCCAGGGGGTTTCATTTTTTGTGTTTGGTTTTACGAGTCTGAAAAAAGAGATAAAAGTGTGCTTGATACCTTTTCTTTATGTTTTTAATGATCACAACTAGGGTATAAAAGGAGCTCATAACCTTTTTCAATTTGACACAAAGCATAAAAAAGTAAAAAAGAGACTTTGTCGTAGCCAAAAAAATGTCCAATAAGGTCTTGAAATCCTTAAAAAGAACATTATAACACTTTCACAATTGAAACTATAGAGAAATATGGTAAGAATAAATAATATTTAACTATTTCAAATATTATTTTCTATTTAAAAAATAAAAAATGATATAAAAAGTGAAATAGTAAAACTATTTACCATTTTTTTTACCATAAGAGTTTGTAGTGAAAAATAGTGTGGGAGAGGTGATTTTGCAGCAAGGATTCTGAGAGATACAAAAAATCCATTTGAAAAATTGTCAGGTCGAGGTAAAATTCCCCATCCTTCCCTTCATTTTAATTGTAAAAATTTTGCATTTCGTCAAGTTTTTTTTATGTTTTTAGTCTAGTTTTGCAAAGGGGAAGAGCGTTCCCTAGGAGACGCTCTTATCCCTTTTGGGAGTGTTGGCCGCGTTCCCTTATGCATGTGACCCAGGTCTTGTGTTGCCCACCAATCCAACAACTACCTGAGATACCGGCCCGACAGAGCAAGCCCCATCGACAACACCTGCGAAGCAAGCGTAGTCTCACTCGAGATATCTCATATATGGGTAACCGCCAGAACCAAGTTTCTGTGATTGTCAGGGAAGTATAGTCCCTTGGTTCGCAACCAAGGGCTCAACGAAGGTAGCAGGGTGATTGGATAGCGGAGTTGGTCCTACGCAACTAAGCACAACAATATGTCATCGCACACGACTTGGTCCTTCGCCCTTCCTCACAACTAGTGCAATTAGTGTGGCACAACTGCATTTACTTCAATTGATTCTACGCTCTAATTCAAACTGCATAACAGGAATCACACCGAAATATACATGTGTTGGTTCAATCTACAATACATTCTATTCATTCATTTATCAAGATTGGAATGCATCAACATTTTACAGAAAGAAACTAAAAATCAATCATATAACCATTCGCCACACCAGTCATTCATTTGGACACACGAAATAACATGGAAACCCATCTGGGAAAAACCACCAAGGTGCTCTTCATCTAGCATGAGAAAGGATATAACACCTTGCAGTCTGCGGGGTGTAGACTAATTTTTAGATATGTCTTTAATTTTAGACTCATAGTTCTCATGCTCTCTGTCTTATTCCTCCTAACCTACTGATACTACTTACAGATCCACATATAGCTTGGATCGACTCACCTCACGTCTGCACCACTCTAGTAGAGCTTTTCTCCTAATTACCCTCTCTGAGGCCTACACTCCACAACTGTATGCAGCTCTCATCTGTTAACTCATTCTATACTTACAACTAACAAAAAGATAACCCTCTAACTATTGCATCCTTCCTGTTTATACTAATTTACATGGCCAACTACATCTCGGCAGTTTGTTAGCCATCACCATCAGCCATCCCTCTGGTTACAGCTATGGTGATCATGACTTGACACGAGGCACTATCTGCTTGACTTACAAATATCATCTCGTATGTGTGTAGCTACAGGCTTCTTATACGACCATGATCTGGATTCTGTATCTGTCGATTTCCGGCTGTTTCCTCCTTGCGCGCATTCATGCTTGTCTTTCCTTTGCCGCACACTCCTCTGTTATGTTTTCGTGGTCCCTTTTCACCCCTTTCACTCTTCCTTTGCCTCCATCACACGCATGTGAATCTTCCTTGGTTGCACACTCAAAATTACTTCTTATGCCCCTTTCTTGAGCCAAAAGGCCTCCAACACTCACTTGTGGCTCGTCCCGAGCCACTAAGCAAGGGAGATGTGAGCAACTCATTTTGCACGGTGCCTTATGGGACAAAATAGAGATAGCACATTTTTTTGGGGGGGGGGGCTTGCTCTGCATCTGACTGGCCTTTTTGGTGGCACTTCTGCTGCTCTACGTCATGTTTCTATATGCCTTTATTTGCGTTGCGTTCTGCTTCTCCTGCTTCTTCTCAGAGCTCTTTTGCGGTCTCCATTGCAGCTCTATCTTTCCTTGGAAACTGGGCTATATTGCTAATGTTTTGTTGAAACTGGGACAGAATAGGTGTAATTGTTTCGATATTGTGGTAAGATTGTTCTGCCTGCTTCTCAAGTTCCTTTACTGTGCTACTCCTTGGGTGCTTCGATGAGGTACGATCCAGTGCGTGAGTGAACTCGTGGATGCGCTATTGAACTGGCTGAATTAACTTTGTTACCCTTTTAGCTTCAACCTGATGTTCATCCATTACCTTGTTGCGCATGGTTTCCTGGTCACGCAGCATTCTGGCCTTATTGAGGAGCTCCTTAAGGTCAGTTCCTTGGGCGATCTTCTCTTTCATTGGGAGCTTCTTAATCTCGGCTTTGAGTGCCAAGATTTGTAAATCGGCCTGGCATGCTTGTTCGGCTAGTTGTTCAGCCACTGCATCATCGATGAGCTATGCCCATGCTGCAGCAATTGTCTCAACTACCTCTGCACAGACACTCTCAACTTCCTACAGCCAGGAAACCGCTTGGGTTGCTGCTTGTTGCCTTTGGTTCCGTACTTCTGGGGGTATGTGAGGCTATGTGTTGAGCTTAATCTCCTAGATCTATTTCTGGAGGTCTGCAACCAACTTGGATAGACATGCCAATTGATGCGCTGGTTCGAGCTCAAAATATTCTTCCTCGCCGAAGAGTTGGGTTGTTTCTTCCTTTATAGCTTGTTCTAGCAGGGTCTTCCTCTATGCTTGGGATGCTAGCTCTACACGCTGGTGGTTGATCAACTATTTTCATTCCTCTACTTTCTTGGTTGCCTTAGCTACCTGAGAAGTAGCTGCAGCTTCAGGAATTCTGATCTCTATTGCTGTGGCCTGCTAAATAGAGTATACCTCGGAAAATTTAACTTTGAAAAATTTAAAATCAATGTGTCCAAGTTATGGAGACTTGCCTCATTCTCCTTTCCTTTCTTAGATAATGCGTCAGTGGTCATTTCTATTGTTAGGGGTGGAATAATTATTGGCACCACTAAGGAATCTAATTGGGTGGTAGCATATGTTCTAGCCTGCATGGTGTCTCGCACTTCAATGACAGTTCATGCGAGTTGGTTTACTTTTGTGGTGATGGCTGCTGTCCAATTGGATTGTCTGGTTATGAGTCTGCTCTATGTTTTCTTTGTAACCTCAACCACAACATCATGGATAAGGGTCAATTATTCATCTGGTATATCCCTATGCTGGGTACTATAAACCCTCTGTCAATTACTACCTAGGAAGCTCAATGTATCCTCATCCTCGTCTTCTTCTATGGACTGCTTGCCCCTCCTTTTCCTGGCTTGCTCAACGCTCAAATCCTCACTTGCAGCAGGGTCATTATGGCTGTCATAGGGCAAATCTTGGTTATCTTTGGCTTCATCTTCTTGGGAGCTATCCTCGAGCTCCTGCATACTAGACCTGGTGTGAAGTTGAGTCGTATTTTCCAGGGGGCCCTTTTGTGGCCCTATATGTTGCTCCATTGGCTTCTCATACTAGGTAAGCAATTCTACAGGCCAATCCTTGATTTCTCACTCAATGTCAGCATTTCTGAGGAGGAAGAATGTTGGCAATGCTTGCTTATTGGGGTCCCCACATGGGTGCAAGATGATATTATGCGGCGCCGCCTGGAATTGAATGAACAGGTATTTTGCAACCATGGCAGAAGATAGCTGGTACTGCACACGCACAATTTGTCGGAGCCTTTCTCCTTGTAGGAAAAAGGATGATTATGGCATTAGTATTGCATTTGCTGTTCTTATGGTCCCATAGGTTTTGATACAGTATGCCCAAGAATTCCTCAGGAATCTCCATATGCTGATAGTCCGGTGGTGGAGCCCATACTACAAAAGAAATTAAAATTATGATCCAGGAGAAGTGAAACTTAGCTGTAGGTTGTTCCTGCGCATCTCGTGCATCGTCCAATAGTTTGTTCAGGAGGAACTGGGACTAGTTAATGTGCACACCCTATGCACATTTATCTACAAGTTCTACTGCTGCGGCTATACACTTAGTCAATCTCATCTTGCGCAGGACCTTACTACACAAAATATTTGTTGTTGCTTGCACATCATCATCCTCAATGGAGTTGATGAGGAAGCCCTTTTTGCTGTGGACAAGCTGGTACTTGGTCTTCATACCGATTGTGTCTATCTTTTCGCTGTCATTATGCAAGTATGTGGCTGGGTTGAGTCCCTTTTGCAGTAGTCTTGTAATGTTTGATATTAGGTCAATCGTTACCTCGTATGGCTTGTCCAGCGAAAGGTAGCCCCCATGGAAGTAGAAAAGGAGCTGCTTGACATACATTCCCACTGGCCCAAAACGGCCAAAGTGGGGCATAAGAAGCATATTTAATAAACCGAACCGTTCCAGTCCTTATGCATATTCCTTTAAAGAGAGAACATGTGGATTCGGAGGTCTCCTAAC
This sequence comes from Pseudotsuga menziesii, assembly GCA_001517045.1. Taxonomy (NCBI): domain Eukaryota; kingdom Viridiplantae; phylum Streptophyta; class Pinopsida; order Pinales; family Pinaceae; genus Pseudotsuga; species Pseudotsuga menziesii. Next base: position 1,796,628 of record LPNX010364926.1, on the reverse strand, counting down.
TTTTTGTTCCATGAACTTATATTTTGAAATGTCAAGCTTTCAGGTATCATAGTCTTCAAACTTTAATGCATGCATCTTGGGCATGATGGAATCCTGGGGTGTTGTGACGATCTAGGATTTTGGGACACCCTTTGGAATTGTGGGTTCTTCCAATAGTTCTGGAATGCTCATCGTTACTGGTTCAGCACTGGGCTTCCTGGGTGATACATAGGGCGGCAGTAGGTTCTTCTCTTCTTCAATGTGTTCTTCATTTGGTGACAATGGCCTAACTACGTTGGGTCGACAATATTTGGGCATTTTTGTTGTTGGGTGAGATGAACTTGGGGGGTCATCATGCATGGATTGCATAGTGACAAAAAGTTGAGCGCCCGCTGGTCGCAGTAGCGGCTCGGGTGGAGTTAGTTGTGTTAGTTAGCTCGTTGTTGGGGATAACTGCCACGGATTCTGCAATGGATTTTTAACAGTCGTTGGCCTAGGTGCTGGTTTCGTCTTTGCCTGGGTCTTCTTCATCTTCCAGGGTGGTCACATTGGTTTAGGAGTACTGCTGTAGTGTTTGCAATAATCCAGGTGTTCAAGTGCAATGGATACTTCATCTATATAGCGGATGGGATCTTTGGTTTACTAGTTGATGATGGTTAAGCAAAGGATATGCTGCAGAGGTAATGGATAATTACAGCTGATGAGCCTTTAAGTGGACTAAGGGGCATGAAGGACCATATGGCAGGGCACATGGGTTTATCTTTGGCATGCATAAACTTCATTACTCATTTGTCAGGCTAGTGAAGGGTGCTTTACCTGATGTGAAACCAAAATAGCACCACCCGTCTCCTTGGAGTTTTCGCTTTAATGCTGCTCGATCATTTAATAGTGCCCAATCTTGCATCGGTTGTCAGTTCCTGCTAGCTGTCTCCTGCTTCTGTCACTTCTTGCCGGCTGTCACTTTTTTTTTTATGGGTCTGAGCCGCCATCATCGTCATAGGGTTTTAATCAGCTGCCATTGATCATGCCCACGACTAGGATGCCATCCAGCTTATGTAGTTTTACTGCACCTGCCTCAGTAATGTGCATGAGTACATTAGGGATAATTTTAGGGGTGAATTTTAGCCCAGTGGGCTATTTTTCCATGTTTTTCTCCCAAATAAGATTCTCCATTTTGCATTTTTTTAACCCCTATTTCGCCCAATTTTGATGGGGTAAAAAATTTTCACCCTAAAAATCGCGAAATTATTATATAAATGATATAAAATCCTTGGAAATTAAAATATTTTTTGAAAAATATCGCCAATCATTTTATATTTGGTGTTTTAAGAATTGGTAATATTCGCCAACATTTATACACTTTTAAATAAGTATGGTTCCTTAAAATCATCCCTGGAGCACATATGGACCTAACCAATGCGTTTTGAGTTTACTGAGATGCTTGAGGAATTTACTATCATACATCAGAACAAGTTCACTGACCTTGAACTGCTTTGTTGTGATGTGGCAGTCATGCCAGGATTTCTATCGCTGCTTCTCCACATTTTAATGGAAACCGACAATAAAATGTTCTTCCTCCATTTGAATTAGTTGCACTAACCTTTCTTCTATAGCACCTGTATCTGTCATCTCTGTTACCGAAGCAATTTGCAAGCTTGGGACAATGTATTCCATGGGTACTACTGCTTCCTGTCCATAGACTAACTGGAAAGGGGTGTATCCAGTTAGTCATTTGCAGGTTGTTCTACAAGCCCATAATACCGTTGAGACCTTTTGATTCCAGTCGTCTCTGTGTACATTGCATACTTTGGTCAGCGCATTCTCCAATATCTTATTGAATTCCTCGATAGTTCCATTTGCTTGAGGATGGTAGGGTGTTGTTTTCTTGTGTTGGATTTGGAATTCTGTAGTCAGTTCAATAATTAGCTTATTTACAAAATGTGTACCTTGGTCGTTGATTAGAATTTTGGGGCAACCAAATCTTGTGATGATGTTCTCAAAGAGAAAATGGGTCGCAGTTGCAGTAGTACAATCCTTTAAAGGTGCAACCTCTGCCCATCTTGTTAAGTAATCTATAGCAGTAATGATATAATGCGCACCTGTTCATTTTCCTGGTGGACTAATAGGGCCAACAAAATCCACTGCCCATTTATCAAAGGCCTGCAGTGTAATTTGTGGTGCAAGTGGCATTTCGTCACGTCGCGATGGTTTCCCTGTTCTTTGCCACTTGTCACAATTACGAAAATATTTTCTTGTATCCATATGTACCGTTGGCCACTATATTCCGGCTTGCAAAATATTGCAGACAGTTTCTTTCCCAGCATAGTGTCCTCCGAAAATACCCACATGTGCTTCCGCCATTACCCATTGTCTTTCATGCTCAAAAACACATCTTCAAAGTATTTCATCTGGTCCCAACTTATAGAGTTTTCTTGCTATTAGCCTGTAGTCTGAGGCCTTGGAAACTAATTGTTTCTTTTTCCATATTGAATAATCTTTAGGTGCATACCTTGTATTAAGTAAATGTATAATCGCATCGAATTCTTTGTCAACAACATCTATAACAAATAGCTACGCATCTGGTAAATTGTCTTCTAGGCTGGTGGGTTCCTCCCCACTCTCAATTCGTGATAAGTGGTCAGGCCCAACATTTAGTTATCCTGGCTTAACAATGAATTCAAAGTCAAATTCTTGAAATAGGAGGAGCCACCGGCAGATTCCCCTCCCCAACACTGGCTTATTGACCAGGTACTTTAGCGCATAATGACCAGTGAACATTTTGAAGTGTCCACCCAGTAGATAATGTCTAACTTTTTGCAGTGCATAGACCATTACAAGTCCTTCTCTTTCAATTGTGGTATAATTTTTCTCTGCTGTTGATAGTTTCCTACTAGAAAATGCAATCGGGTGGTCAATTGCGCCATCTCCTGGTTGGGTTAACACTACACCAAACGCAATCGATGAGGGATCAACATGTATGTGGAACTCTTTTTTCCAATCTGGAAATATTAATATTGGTGCAGTAACCATCTTACCTTTTAGTTTATCCAGACTCTCCTGGAATATTTCACTTCATTCGAACTTGGTAAAGTTTCTTTAACAGCTTCTCCATTAGGGTAGTGATCTCTGCATACCCTCTTATGAATTTGCGATAATACCCAATGTGTCCCAATGTAGACCCGAGCTATGTGACTGATGTGGGTGGAGGCAGGTCCAGAATAATTTCTACCTTCACTGGGTTGACCAAGATTCCATCGCGGCATACGACATGGCCCAGCAGTCCACCGAAAGGTGCACAAATATCACCATTCCGTTACAAAGGTTGTCTTATGACGATCTTCTTGCGCAATTCAAACATGATGGTATCCTGACAACCCATCTGTAAAGGAATTCATTTCCTGCCCACCAACACTTTCCAAGACCTCATCTGTGAAGGGTGTAGGAAATGGATCATATAAGTAAGCATCATTTAGTTTTCTTAGGTCGACATAGATTCTGACTTCACCTGTCGTCTTTTTGTCCTGGATGACAATGGTGCTTATCCATTCTGATTCTTCAACTAGTTCAATAATTCTTGCTTCTAACATACGATCTAGTTCTTCTTTTACTTTCTCTTTATACCGTGGGTTTAATCGGTATGGCCACTGTTTCACCAGCCTTGCATCGGGTTTGAGAGGAATTTTCATTTCACCCAAATCTCCCACTATTCCCTTCATTTCTCTAAAAATTGTCAGGAATAGGTCCTGACATTCATGTAATAGATCAATGATTTTGGCTATTGTTTCTTCATCCCAGTAGTCTCCGATGTTGGAAAATTTTGGATTGTCTGCCGATCCAATGTTAACCTTTTTAATCTTTAGTGGTTGAATGAACTGTTCACTAGAAATACCGCTTCCTTCTACCTCACGCAATCCTTCTGATTCGGGAATGTTGTTGTTGGTCGGATCATCGTCCGGGTCCCCAGAGAGATTATAGCATGTCATCCAATGTTGGACTGTCTCACAACAGTGGTGGGAAAGCGCAACACAAGGTTGAGAATACATAATATCCAGTGGGATCTCAGCAAATATTTTGTCCCGAATAGTTTTCAGCACAATATCAACTGTGGGTTGTTCATCCACAAACTGGAATGTGTAAGTGAATTTCTACACAGCTTGTTCCCATTCCCTCATCTCCTGGAACAACTCCATAGATGCATACCAACCTCGTGGTGCCGTCTCAAGAGTATGGATGAAGTGATGAACCCATTCCTGACAAGGGTAGTTCGAGAATGCTATGGAACGATGTTCCAAGTGCTCAACAGGGTTGGATAACCCCGTATATTTATGGGTTACAATTGTAATTTCTTCCCCAACTCTTACTTCTAACATCCTTCTGCATTGTGTCCATTCAGTTATGGTACTCTTATGTGTACCCCACCATCGTGCGCATGTAGCTTTTAATGAAAAGTCTAGTGCAGAAAACCACTGTGGCTCTGTTACCAGTTCTTCAAATTCAGTTAAGAATGCTTCCAATTTAGGTAGTCCTTCATATGTGGGTAGTCGTTGTGAGTGAGTTGCTACTCGTCTGACAGACTTAGTTATCCTGGAACATTTTCTTGATGATACCCCATGTAATCGGTTCTGCCACTTCTCCAATGCCTCTCCTGAGTCTGATGTACATGAACTCTCACATTTCTAGCTTAGGTTACCATCTGCAGTAGGATTAATATATTCTTCCCGTAGGGTGGTTATATTATAGATGGTGTCTAGGTGGTCACCATGTCCTTCGTTGAATACCGGTTCAACATATCTTGGTCCTTTTAGCGGGTCAATGGGTGCAATGACCCGCATCCCATCATATTCAAATGGCAGGATCCTTCTTTTGAAATTTATGATTGTTTGGTTTTTTATCGCCCAATCGATCCCAAGCATCACGGGGTAAGGGTTGGTATCATATACTATGTCTATGACTTCAAAGTCTACAAAAGTGTATAACCCTTCAATGTCAACTTGAACTTGGCCCAGCCTACCCACAGGGATGACCTTTGCTTGATTTAAAATCCCTAATTGAATTGGCGACCACTCTAAAGGTGGTTTGCCCATTATTTCCCATGTTTGGCATGTTAAAATATTAATATAAGATACCAGATCGAGGATGATGTAGTCCATATCATAATCACCGATTTGCACAGTCATCATGAGCTTGCGTCCTGTCTTGAGCTTCGTCTTGATACTGTTAACCTTCTTTGGTGGATGGTCTTCCCTTAGAAGTGCTTCAATGAGGGCCTCCATTTCTGCAAGTGCTTCCTTATCCTTGATTAGTGCTAAACAACTTGATAAGAAATGTTTAAGTTTACTAACCTTATCTAAAGTTTTTTCCATACTCCATCGTTCAAATATCTTCTGGAATCTTTCAAGAATATCTTTCACTTGGTTTGAGGTAGCTGGTTGTTCTGCACCGATGAACTCTGGACACACATCCATGAATATGCACTTTTATTTCTTAATGTCAATTGGCGCTTTCTTCTTTGTAGCAGGTTGCACTAGGGTTTATGTGTGCACCGCATGATCTATCTGTGTGGCTTGGTCTGCACCTGTCGTGGAACCTCCCCTCATGACCACTGTAACATTAGGTTCTTGAGGCTCAGCAATGATCATCTATATAATGATATTGGTATTTGGATTGGGAGAATTCGATGTTGGATTTGGTGCAAGGTTTGGTACCGGGTTTGGTGCAGGGTTAAGTATAAGGTTCGGTACCAGATTGACTGGTCCAGGCATCTAGGCTTGCCATTGAGCAATGACCTGTGGGCATTGCTCCACATTGTGACCCTGTCTGCAGTATGAGCAAGTCCTTGTAGGTTATAGGAAGTACGTAGCATAATGCCTCAGTACTCCACAATTGTAGCAAACGAATGGCCCTCTTCCCCATCCAAATCCTCCTCCTCCCCAACCCCTGAAATCACCAGCACCCCTTTGCAGTGGTTGTAACAAGTATTGTGGTTGTTGGTACTGCTGATGGTACAAGTTATACGGGCCCCTATCCTGAAACTAGGGAGCCATCTGAAACTGCTATGGAGATGGGAATTGTTGTGTAACTTGGAACTAAGGAAGGGCCTGGAATGGAACGGGGGCCTGTTCAATATTTACTTGCCCCTCCGTCTTCATCAAATACACATCTACTGTCTTCTCCCTCATGAGTTGGTAGGCCCTACAATATTTTTCATCATGGCCGATAGACTTAAAAAATTTACAATATAGATTGGTGGGTGTACATACCATCTGGTGTAGAGCTAAACGGTCGATGTCCCGGTGTCCCCTTGTTTGGCATATATTACACCAGGGTACTCCTTGGCTATTCAATGGGCCCAACCCACTAGATGAGACATAGTTCATATAGGCAGAACATTCATCTTTTAATATGTCCATTTGGTCTGACGTCAGGTACACTAGAGGTCTTTGTGTGCTTCCCTTCCCTTCTTCATATCTTGAAGTTGGATAGTTATATTAGCCAACTGAGACTGAATCTATATCATCCCTGCGGAATCGTCCCCTATGGGAAAAGCCTCTGGCTTCATTGCTAACTCCAATGCCTCCGTCTAGGTTGCGATATTCTACTGCATGAGTGGTCCTCTTATATGTGGTAGTAGCGCAACAATAAACCAATCTTTATGCTATACATCTGACATCTGGAAGTTGACCTTAGCCATCATTGTTTTAAACCGCTAGTTGAAGTTCCATACTATTTTTGCTGGGGACTGCTTAATTTCCTTGATTTCGGTAATACATTGGGACTCTAATTAGGGCTTTCGGAATTCTAGAATCATTTCCCATTGAATCTCCTCAAGGGTCTTCTGCGGGGTCCCGACTGGTACAACACAAAATTTCATAAACCAATCCAGGGCACGACCCCTTAGAGTTGTGATCATCTTTCCTTTCTTTATATCGGAATTATGCACTAAGCGCACAATCTAGACAACCTCACATAGGAACCAATTTTGTTTTGGGTCTTCTGTTCCATCCCCAATAAAAGTGGGTAATCTAACATCCATTCCCACCATTATGGAGGTGTTGAGATTGTTCACTGGGTTCCCTAAATTTACAGGATTTATGGGGATCTCTAGTGGGCCTCCTTGCGCACCGGTCTCTCCACTAGAGCTACTAGTGCTCAAAAGAGGTTCCTATGAGGGACTTTCAGATCTCGCTCTGGGGAATCTCTCTGGAATACTATAGTCATGTCCTATTTCTAGTAATTCTACAGACCCTCCCATTTCTGCTCTCTCAAAAACCAGGCTATACTCCTCTTCTTCATCATAGGATCCCTTATACAGGTATGACTCATATCCATATGCACCCTCCTTGGGTAAAATATAGGCCCTCCTATCTCCGGTTACTTTTCTCCTCTTTCCTAACCGGAACCTCCTTCCACTTCTTAAGAACCCAATGTCTAGCTCCTCCCCAGAACTCCCAGGGAACATCTCTCCTGGATACCTTCCATATTTCACCAATTTTCTACACAACATATCCGCCCCACAGACTGCACGATTCAGGTACTATGACCTTTCTTGTGTAAATATCGTTGGCTCAACATCGAACCAATATACTATCTCCTTCTTCATTGGTTGCCACACCATCTCCCCGATTTAGTCACAAGGGTCCCGGCAACGAAACCATTTGTTGGCCGCACTCCCTTGTGCGTGTGACCCAGATCTTGCATAGCCCACTAATCCAACAACTACCCGAGATACCATCCCAATAGAGAAATCCCCATTGGAAACACCTGCGAAGTAGGTGCAGTCTCACCTAAGATATCTCATAGATGGGTAACTGCTGGAACCAAGTTTCCATGATTATCGAGGAAGTATAGTCCCTTTGTTCACAACCAAGGGCTCAACAAAGGAAGTAGGGTGACTCGACAGCAGAGTCGGTCCTGCGCGATTGAGCACAATAGTATGTCATCGCGCATGAATTGGTACTCCGCCCTTCCTCACAACTGGCGCAACTAGTGCGGTGCAACTGCATTTACTTCAATTGATTCTACGCTCTAAGTCGAACTCCATAACATGATTCATACCGAAATATACATGTGCTGGTTCAATCTACAATACATTCTATTCATTCATTTATCAAGACTGGAATGCATCAACATTATACAGAAAGAAACTACAAATCAATAATATAACCATTCTCCACACTAGTTATTCATTTGGACACACGAAATAATGTGGAAACCCATCTGGGAAAAACCACCAAGGTGCTCTTCATCTGGCATGAGAAAGGATATAGCACCTTGCAGTCTGTGGGGTGCAGACCGATCTTGAGATATGTCTTTAATTTCAGACTCATAGTTCTCATTCTCTCTGTCTTATTCCTCCTAACCTACTGCTACTACCTACAGATCCGCATATAGCCTGGATCAACTCACCTCGTGTCTGCACCACTCTAGTAGAGATTTTCTCCTAATTACCCTATTTGAGACATACTCTCCACAACTGTATGTAGCTCTCATCTATTAACTCATTTTGTACTTACAACTAACAAAAATCTAACCCTATAACTATTGCATCCTTCATATTTATACTAATTTACATGGCCACGCAGGGACAACCGCATCTCGACAGTCTATTAGTCGTCACCATCAGCCATCCCTCTGGTTATAGCTGTGGCGATCATGAATTGACACGAGGCACTATCGGCCTAACTTACAAATATCTTCTCATACATGCATAGCTATAGGATTACGTTGTCTTATATGGCCATGATCTGGATCCCGTATCTGTCGCTTTCCAGCCGTTTCCTCCTTGCGCAAGTCTGTGCTTGTCTTTCATTTGCCGTGCACTCCTTTTTTATGCTTTTGCAGTCCCTTTTCACCCTTTGCGCTCTTTGTTTACCTCCATCACATGTGCATGCGCATCTTCCTTGGCTGTGCACGTGAAATTACTTCTTATGCCCCTTTCCCCAACCAATAGGGAGGTGCGTCGGTGCACTCCCTGAAATGGGAAAGAGCATCGAAACCACTCTGTACTCAAAGGGAAGAGGCATCGTCACTCTGTTATCTCAATGAAAAAGTGTTGGTCACCGTCAAAATTCAAAAATAAGGGTTTAAAGCATATATTTGAAATTTTTCCTTCATGAAATGTCTCTAATCCATGTCTTGTGGATGTCCCACGGGTCTGAAAAAATCATGGTCATTTGGAAGGATTGTGAACATGAGTTGGATGATTCCTAAGTGGAAAATGATACAAATATGGTAATGACTTTGAGGGAGTGTGGAATCCTCAAATAATTCAGAGTTCCAAGCATGAGAGCCCATGTTCGCTTATTAGACTCCCCGGTAAGGATGTGGGACCTAGAGAAACAACACTTCCAAGTGGTCACCCATATCCTAACCATTTATGTTGAGGATATCTACTTCTTAATATGATACTTTTGAGGAGATGGAGTTTGGTTTCACTCTCCGATCCTAGATGGGGAGATATGACTATTGATGACCTTATTGACGAGCACTGTGTGATTGGGACAAGGTCCTAGGGAGTTAAAATTCCCATCAAACATATCATGGATAGGACTTTAAGGATAATTGCACTCACCATTGAGAAGGTGTTGGGAAGTAGGGTTCCCCATCAAATGACTCGATCCCACATTTTATATGCATTGGAGTGTATGTTTACTACTATAATCAACTGGAGCAAGGGGGTGCTAGTGAGCCTCAAAGACCAACTCACAAAATATCGTCGAGGGGAACTCAAGCATTTCAGATACGGTTCCATAGTTGTGTCTTTATTTTTCGATAGGGTCCCTATGATACGCCATCAAGTACCACTCAAAAATTTATATCCTTGGGATCCACTGATGCTGAGGTGGGTAGATTCCATGGCTTGCCATGGAGGTGGTGGGGGACCCATAGTGACCTATGGTTTGGCATTCTTCCACTGGCTTCCTGTCCAACTTTTGATGGTGGAATACTATGCCCATGTCGGGACCAATTTCAAAGGTGATCCCAATCTACCCTTACCCGAGGATGATCAATGGGATTATAGAGGTAAGAAACATACCACTTTCACTATGTTTTTCATTTTATAGTATTTTTCATTTTTTTATTTTGTGATACTAAGGGGTGGCATGCTACTTTGTAGATATTGGTCCATCGTGACTTGATGGAGCATCACCCGTTGAGAGATGAGGGGTGGCAAGGGATATTTCCATCCAGAATGTGGAGGAAGATGAAGAGTTACACGACATTGAATATAACCTATAGAGTCTGACAGTCGTCGTTCCAAACATCTCCATCGATCATCTTCCCCGACATTATCAATGCCACACTGCAAGGGTTTCATGATTATTTAGGAGGATACTCCATAGGGTACCTCATGTAGTGATGTGCTTCCATGAGCAGTAGGATTAGTTTGGAGTGACTTTGACTTGTATTATATACTGAAATATTCAAAGCTTCAGACTTTTGGTCACTTTATGTGCCGAAAACTTGATAGTTTCTGGTTTTGGTGTACTGAAATCTTATGGATTTAGATTATTCCTTGGTATCGATTGTATATGTGTGTGTGTGTGTGTGTGTGTGCGCGCGCGTTTTTATAGAAATACATGTCTATGTGATGTATATGTACATGAATGGCTACTTATTGTTCTTTTTTGTGCTCTTTACACATGTGATCAATATTAAACAAACATCAAACATGAGCTAAGTACCAATATAAAACATAATTAGCTAATAAATCCACCACTACATTTAGATTTATTCGAATGTGTTGATATGAAACAAACTCAAAATACCTCTCAAGAATCCTAACTCTTCAAAACATTTGAAGAAGTAGGGGGTTACGTATGGTATAGACCCGATTCAATTGATACACAACTATCATTGAATCTAAATAAACCCTAATATGAATCACATCATTTCTTAAATATTTAGTTAATAACCCATTCATTGCATGATACTCTACAATATTTTTCATAGCAGGACCTAAACACGTTCCTGATGAGCTCACTAAACCACCGGTAGGGCAATAAAGTGCAAAAGCCACTAAAGAGAGATTCTATGTATGTTGGCTAGCACCATCTACGAAGCCTATATGTGTGGTCATATTTTCATTCAAGCTAACACTATATAATAATACTTACCTACGATGAATCCTACATTCATTATAAAACAAAAAACCAAAATAGACACAACACACTCTATAAATAGTATTTACAAGGTATCTATGCTATATTTCCTAGGTATAGTACATCTTAAGGTAAATCTAATTTCGAGGCTCACCCAAGGGTATCATGTCATAGTCTATAAGTTCATAGGATTATTTCTATAAAATGGAACTTAGAACATACAACCCATTCCACATGAATTCCAATTTTCCAACTCCCAATATATCGTGTTTTTGGTTGTATGTCAGGACTAGATCACCTTCATTGAAGAGGCAGGGTTGAATAGATCAGTTGTAATAAGCATTAATCCATCATTTGTTCACCTCATTATCCAAGGTTTCATATCGACAAGTTTCATCGAGTTTTTTTAGATAACAGAAACAGTATTCCTCTATAGTGGTGTTGGGTAATATTTCCACAACAATATTTAGAGAAGGGATTTCACATTCGATAGGAAGAGTAGCCTCCAATCCATAGTACAACAGTTGAAATGGTGTAAAACCAGTGGATTTCTTAATAGTGGTCCTATAATACCATAATGCGAAGAATAATTGAAAATTACAAGTAGACTTAGTGCATCCTACCATCCATCGAAGCATAGTTTTCAATACCTTGTTGATAGCTTCAACCTGGTCATTGGCCTATGGGTAGTAGTAGGGTGAGCAGTTATCATAGTAGAAACCTATTTTGGCACTTAACTCCAACATCATTTGATTCTGAAAATTTGAACCATGATCAGTCACAATGGCTTGCAGGACTCTAAACCTAGCGATAATATGGTTAAAGAGAAAAATGGCAGCAATTTTACTGTCTTCAGGGTATGTAGGAATAGCCTTATCCCACCTTCTAAAAACATCCCTGGTTATGATGATGTAACCCACATGTAACCATGCCCCCCACCTGAGGTAGTCTTACAATGCATGAAATAAATGCCCCATTTCATGAAAGGACCTACATCAATGATGTAATTTAATGGAGCCGGGTGAGTGCGCTTTTTATTAGAAAATATCGTAGGGTGGGAATTTTTTGATGGATTCCATACAATCTTTGAATATTGAAAGAAAAAAGTACCAACCACGTAGGAGTTTTTGGGAAGTATCCATCCCAAAAAGATGAAATCCACAAGCTCCAGAGTTATAGTCATTCAACACTAGTTCACCCTCCTTGTGGGTTAAGCAACATCGTAAAATCAAATCAATACCACGATGATACAATTTATCATTTAATATGAGGTAATATTTGGCATGATTATGAATCTGACAATGTTCATCTCAGGTTGCGTTTGGCTAAAAACATTGATTCTGGAGACATAAAATCAAAACTCCATACCAAGGATCAAACATACTAATGAGGAAAAAGGATTCATCGGGTAACGAATCAAAGAGCCGCATATCCTCAGTAATATGGGGAAGATCACACATTAGTTCCACAAAGACTAAAAACTTCTTTGAACTAGATTTTGAAAATTCTAACTCGAATTCCTGGAGAATGAAAATCCAGCAAGATTATTTCCCCCCAAGTACTTGACGGGTCAAGATGTAATACATGGGGTTAGAATTTGTGTACACAATAGTTGTACGGAGCAGAATGTAGTGACAAACATTTTGGACTGCAATGACCGTCACTTGAGACAACTTCTCAAAATGTGAGTAACATGTTTCAGAGTCAATAAGACTCTTACTCAGGTAATAAATCACATGTTCTTGGTTGTTTTCATTAGTTTTAACTAGCACCATACCAATCTTAGTTAAAGATCCAGGCACATACAAGGAATAGTCCTTAGTATAATCGAGTGGTTGCAACATAGGTGCATGTGTAATAGCATGCTTGAGAGTGTCAAATGCATGTCATGCAGGATCGTATGAACCAGAAGGTGTGTCCTTTTTAAGCAAATGCATAAAGCCATGTATTTTGTTGGCGTAGTTGCATACAAAATGATGCAAAAAGTATTCCTTCCCTTCCAAACTTTGAATTTCAATTATGTTGGTAGGTGGTGGTAGGGCCAAAATAGCTTCAATTTTTAGAGGGTCAATGCGGATTCCATACATGGAAATAATGAATCCAAGAAATTGTGCCATCTCAACAAAAAAACCACATTTTTGCGGATTCAACCAAATGTTGTAATGGTGAAATCTAAGAAAAATGGCTCTCAGATTGTCAACATGGTGTTCTCGATACCTCGAAGTTCCCTTGGAAAAACATCTTTTGGAGGATATTTTTTCTCAGTTTTAGGGGCTCTAACACACTTTGTATTCTGACATAGAGCACCATCCTTTCCCAACACCTTTTCCGCAATGATAGGAAGCGTCGGTGACACTTGTTTCACATGGACAAGAAGCGTCAACCCTTCCTGATGCCTTATGCAAGTGGGAAAGGAGCGTGGGCACTCTAAAAGTGGAAAAAACAAGAGAATTTGAGAACCTTCTATATGAAATTCCTCATGGAGGATTATCTCAGCTGTATGGAGTAGGTGGCATTCATACCCCTAACCTCTAGGAATCATCCCTCACATTCATCACAAATAATATCAAACCATTTGGCCCCTCTTTGGCCTATATATACAAGCTTTATGGATCATCATGACACACACTAGTACAAAATGAGGAATTAGCTACTACTTGAGTAAAAATTCTAGTCACCACAGTTTTTTCAAGTAATTTACTACTAAATGTGAGCAATTTTGATTGACCCAACTCTAAATGACTAAAATTAATGACTAATTTAGTCACCAGTTAACAAATATGACTAGGTAATAAGTGACAGAGTTAAAATAACTAACATAAATGACCAATTTAGTCGCGACATAAAAAATAACTAGCTAGAAGAATATGAATTAGTCATTTATGTTAGTCATTTTTAATTGTGTCATCAAAAATTGCAATTCTGACAATGAAGTGTAAATTTTGTGAATTGTCTACCTTTTAATAGTAATATTGGTGCCATGCACCTCAATCTTCATAGATCCAACAAAGCAATTGCATGAATTTTCTCTTGACCATATTTATTCATGCTGCAGCATTGAAGCAAACCATTAAGCGCGTGCCAAAGGAAAATTTATAGGACATTAAAATCGCTGGTAAGTTTCTTGGTTTACTGTGAATTTTTAACCTTTGCCTGATAACACTGGTTATAATACTAAAGCTAATTAGGTAGGTAGGTTAAAATCACATGTTGGTTCACTGTGAATTTTTAACTTTTGCTTGATAATATTGGTTATAATACTGAAACTTAGGTAGGTAGGTTAAAATCACATGTAAGTTTATTGGTTTATTGTGAATTGCTAACTTTTCCCTTATAATATTGGTTATAATACCCTAGCTTGTGTGCTGGTTCGTTATTGTGTGAAGCTGAACCCAGCTAACCCAATGTTGTTCCCTCAAATCAAAATGTAATGAAAGAGGGTCAATCCACTATTAATTGAATCTTGTTGATAGCATGAAGGTTGAGAACATATACTCAACGCCCCATAAAACTTTCTTGCTACCATTTCTTGTGCAAAGGACTGCCAATTGTTGGAGAAAATTTAGCACATGAAGGTTATAATTAAGGATAAATGATACTTGTTCAAATGTACAATAACAAGCCCTTTTACCATGGTTTAAGACTGTTTGAGGCATGCTTGATGGCGAATACATACCAATACTTTCCATATATGCAGACAACTACAAGAAGAGAGGCTTTGTTGCTACTGTAGGGTAAGTAAACGAGGTTAATGTCTCCCTAACTTCATCAAAATATACTAAAAATGGATTGAATGGGATTTTCATAGAGGGTTTATATAGTTTGGAGACCGATACCTTCAATTTATGTCAAGCCATCATGAGGGCCTTCCAATCATAATCTGAAAAACCATTGTGGCATTGAAGAAATTTACTGGGTTTAGAGAATTTGAGCAAAAACGATGCAGAAAATGAAGAATAGGATCCTTTGGGGGAGATCCATAGTTTGAATCATTGAGAGAAGAGGAGGAGAATTCAAGGAACATTGATGAATCGAGGGATTTGGGCGTTGGCGAAGAAGAAAATTGTGATTTGAAAGTTGAGGAAAATGTGATTTGGACAATGAGGGTTTTGGGAATGAAGGTTGGGTGGATTCGTATATGGGGATAAATATTTTATGTGAGAGGATTAGTGGAAGTGTTAGACGAATTCCCTTTGACAACCCACTACTATGTGGTCGATTGCGATAGTTCCTACTCTGTTGGGGATTATTTCTTTGGGGCAGCGCTGGTAGCACAAATGCTAGATTGACGAGCAACTATGGCTATAGCTCTGTGGTAATGATGAGGTATCTTGAATTTCTCATTTTATTTATGTTTATGCTTTTTTTTTAATGTGATTTGAGGCCTACACACTCTATAATACCGCTTCTATTCGAATCAAAATGGAAAAGTGAAATTAATCAAGATTTAGTCAAAATTTTTAGTTTGTGTTTGAAATTTTGAGTCATGAAATCTCTTAGTTCATGTAGTTTTTTGCTAGAAAATGTGCACTGAAGAGAAAATTAAAGTTACAATTTTGAATTTTGTAAAATCACATGAGATTTGTATCAAGATTTTTTTTTTATAAATAGTTAGTACACCAAGATGATGGCATATAGCTCGGGTGGAAGAAACATGTATCATTTGTATTTGTGAATGGAATTTTTTTAATTCATATCTGTAAATTTATAGATTCAAGGTTAAGATGGACAAATTCTATTTTATAGTCCAGTTCGGTTGGGGTGATCCTTTAACTCCATGTACACTTGTAACAGTGCATTGATTATAGTTGGTGCAACAAGTGCATGGGATATTGAGCATGGACATGAGCCCATACCCATCTTAACCTAGGAATGATCAGTCCAATCTTGAGAATGCATATTCCCCTCATCAGATTTGCATTCATGTCTTTGAGTGACCATTGGAAATCCAATGATGCTTGGAATACCAAGCGATGTCCTTTAGTGTTTTGTGGTTTAAGGGGGAGAAAAGAGGAGGATCCTTCAATCACCTCCATATTCTTCTTTATCCCCTCCAGATTATACTTAGGGTATGTTGAATCTTCCACAATAAAAAAAATCCAAATGAAAAAATCATATTTGAGAGTGCAATGAGAATAATCCATTGGCGTCATCATGTACACTTAAAACATACTCATAAATACATGATATTATTTTCTTTAATAGATTTCTAACCTACCAAAAATATCTATTACTAAAATGTCTCATGAATTCCACTTAAGGTCATCATAAAAAAAAAATTCTCACCACTTTTCATTATTCCATCCATAAATCTATACTTTGGAGAGGAATATTTTAATTAATTTTCTTATATATGTTTGAATTTTGTTCTTTTTTGCATTTCTAAATTTAATTGATATATATGCAAAACCTGCAAAAACCCAGAGAAATATTGAGCATTCCAAGAAGTCGCAGTTGAAGTAGTTCCAAAATGGTTCAACATATTTTGATGCGCCCCCTTCCCACTGGTTTGTTACTTGCTTCCACTTATTGAGGTAGTTGTCATGTTAATCACTAATTTGGGGTTTGGGAATTGCAGAGGTTACTGAAGGCCAGCTAAGGCAGGCCTTATAAGATATGTCATAGTCCATAAAATTATGGATTTTTTCATCATTCGACTTCCTGCTGATATGCAACCTGCAAAATTCTAGCTTTGAGTGTTTGAAGTGCGGGAATTCATGGTATGCATCCAGAGATTCAATCTCTTCCTTGAAAATAGAATTTGTAAACCCTGTCAATCCTGTTGGCAAACACCAAGGACAACTAAAAAATTTGAATAAGTGGAAAAAGAAATGGTGAGCCCTAGTGAATCAGATAGATAATAAATGGAGACTCTGGACAGAAGGAAATACCAGCAAAAACACCCATTCATGGTCCTCAAAATTAAACTGGTGATGTTGCGCCTATACCTCCTGATTCAAACCCTATAGAGAACTAACTCAATCTTTACTGAGGGCACACAAGAAATAAATCAGATGCGTTGTAGAAAGGGTGGTTTGTGAAAATGTAAATATGGGTAGGCTATTGCTGTATATTCTTGTAGCTTCTGAGTCATGAAAGACTGTAGTTCATGTAGTGCAACATCCTGAGTCGTTTTATGTCACACTTTAGGAAGAAGCGTAGAAACAAATTTGGGGAATTTTTCTACAGGTATTGTAACATGTTATTACTGAAAATCAATTACTAGATATTTTAATTCCAAATATAATAATTAGCTTACAAAATAGAAATGGATACATGGTGTACATGGAAAGATTGCATTCAACCTCTTTTTAGTGATTACAAGATCAGATAATTATTATAGGAATTCATGCACGTTGCTGGAAAAAACAAAATTCCTTGGATGAATTTGATATTGTATAATGGAAGGCGTTCTAGAACAAAATCCCCTAATTATCAGTAGTAGACATAGATTATAAACGTATATGATGACTAGTGTGGATATCTTCATAACTTTTCATTTTGATGGGCCAATGAAGTGATAAAAATCAATTAGTGTTATGGTCAAATAACATATTTTTTAATTTTCTTTTTCTCCAAGGTGATTTTCCACTCTGTTGATAGATTAACTCTTCATTCCAAAATATTAGTATGTATCCATTGGGAGAGTACATGTTTTATTTGACTAGATTATACTTTTGTATGCATTCTTAACCATATATGTTATATATAATATCCAATTGGAACAGAGATGAGATAATATTTACTCTCTATAAAAGGGGATAGAAAGATAGCCATAGACCGCAAATAATACTAATAGACGCTTGTTGGTTGGATTTTTTGTCCTAAGGCCAACAAGGAGAGATAACCCACTCAGATTGCTTAAAACAGTTTCTTGAATGTTTGCATTAGCTACCTCTCGCGGGAACAAAATCCCTGCTACCTTTTGAGTTTGCTTTCAACAAGAGAGTCTCATAGTTGCATTGGCTAACTTTCTGAAACTAAAACTACACTAAGATGCAAAACTAATCTATAATAAGTTTCAATAGCTGAAACAAAACAATTTAGTAATTGCCAGACTGAAAACAGATCTAACAGCTGTGAAATTTGTAAGTTTATTGCCATGAAATAAGTATGTAAATCTAAATTTAAAACTAATTTTGTACTCTATTTCTATCCTATGCTAACGTGCACAGGAGCATGATTAAAATAAGTCTCATGCATGAGAAGTAATATTTAATTACAATTTACTTTAAAGAAATTTAAAGTAAAATATAATTATTTAAGCACAACCATATTTCAAAACAAGTAATTAATAAAATAACTACTTATTGAAATTGCTCATTACATTAGACCTATTACTCTTCCAAGAAATCAAACACAATAAAATTAATCATTTTAGACAAATAAATATAAAAATTTAAGTGCAAGAATCAACAAAGAAATTGTGTTAAAATTCTCTTCGACAATTAAACAAAAGAACAATAACAAAGTACAGTCTTACTGAAATAGTTGAGAGAATCTTGAAAAAATACTTGGCGGCAATTCCTCGTTACAAAATCTCTCAATAAAAATTACAGATCTGCTTGCATGTCCATAAAACAGATTTTTGGCTGAATCTCTCTCACCCTCTTCTCACATACAAATGCCAAAAAAGAAATACATAGCATAAAAAAAATAACTTTCTCCTTCTATGTCGAGAGCCTCCTTGACGACGCTTCATTTAGCCTCCAAAACCATTTTACAAAATAAACACAAAAATACAGAAAGCAATGTTTTTGTTCTCTGTCGAGACCCCTGTCTTTCTCAGACAAACTAAGGTCAAATTTATAGAAGAAAAGAGTTGTGGAAGGATTATAATCCAATCTCAAAAATTTTGGTTCATTCTATCCAACACCAAACTGGGCGCAACCAATTTCTGGAAAACTCCTCTCTGTTCGGCAATGCATTTCTCCAAATCTGTTGGTATATTTAAAAAACGTCCTATGGTTAGAGGTAAAGGAACTAATTTTGGAAGTGGGTTCTCAATGGTTTGAACTGATTCATTGCAGTTTACCTGCAATCCTTCACGCAAAAACGTGTCTTCCAGCTCGTGCGCGATTCTACATTTCATCTCTTAGCTGTTAAAACTAAACATCTTCTTTTCTTCTTTTTCTATGGGATTCCCTCCATCATCTTCGTCTTACTTGCTAAGGTGATATGTTGTCTTCCACGAAACCACAGTATGCATCAACTTCATCTAATTTGTTAAACCTTCACAACACTAGTAGAAAATGAGAAATTAATGACTAAAAAAATGACTAAAATTAGGCTATAAACGACTATTTTTGAATTGGTGACTAATAGTAGCAAATTACCACTATCTTATATCTAGTCGTATTTCACTAGTCATTAATAGCTTGACTTAGTAGTCACTGATTTAGTCATTGATTTAGTCATTGATTTGGTCATTGATAGACAATGATTTAGTCATTGATAGTCAATGATTTAGTCATTGTTTTAGTCATTGATAGTTAAGGATTTAGTCATTGATTTAGTCACGGATTTAGTCATTGATTTAGTCACTGAGTTAATCATTGATTTAGTCGCTGATTTAGTAACTGATTGCAACCATTAATAACCAAATATACGACTAAATAAACTACTAGAAGTTAACATATTAATGACTAAGCTAAATACGACTAAGATACGAGAAATTAGCTACTAATAGTCGTATATATGTGAATTTAGTCGTTTTTGTAGTCACAAATTTATGATAGGGCACGGAGGAATCGAACCACCAACCTCTTGCCCATAATTAGGCAGGCGCTCTACCATTGAGCTAGCACCCTTTAAGAAGTTGTTATTGCTTGACAATGATGATATTCAAACAAATTTATGATAGATATCAATCTACAAACTACATAATTATTACTATTACAACTTACCAGTAACTAGTATTTATGAAAGTAGTCATTTACGCAGTGGAGAATTGTAAATAAGAAGGAGCTGCGTTGGATGATTTCACAAATCTTGACGTTTCGATCCCTACTATGGAAAGGGTAAGGAAGCTGTTGTGTCCCCATTACACCAATCACAGCAGGCACGCCTCGCTCCAAAGAAAATTCCACTTGGGCTTCTTGTGAATCCCTTGGTGCAAATGATATGGTCAAAACATTTCTCTTCAAAAGTTATGCACCCCACCTTGCCACCTAAGCATCCCATAAGGATTTCAGATAAGGGCATATCCTCAAACTCCATAAATCATTGCAAAAACAAAATACAGGACTTATCACCAAACTTTGCCACCCGTGCATATATATAGTTGTCATTAATAATCTTAACCAGCTCAGGGAGGTATTTCACAATTAATATTCACCATTATCCTTTGTAAACTTGCTAGAGAAGACAAGTGTGTTCACCTGCTATATTCAGTATAGAAATACAGCTACAAATGCAGTAGTATCAGTGTATTCAAAGCAGATTATATGTTAAGTAAATCCATTTACCTTTATGCAGAAAGAACCAAGCACATGACCTGTATAACTTTTCAGATGACCCTTATCTGGTTGTAGAGCGTACAAAAACTATAAGAGACATACATTAGTTACACAAACGAAAAGGGATTGTAAGAAGAGATGGAAATAAAAATGAGATTCATGCTGAAGCAAAACTATAAGAGACTCCTACATCATACCTTGCACATGTAGAAACCATCTCCTCTTTTGTAAAACTGTCTTCCTGTGTACCTATATCGTGCAAGTATAAACAATCTGGATTGTTGCATGGCTGAAAATAGAGAGAGCATTAAGCATATAAAACAAATTATCTAAGTTATGAATCGTTATAGATAAGTACAAAACAAGATTGATGGTCAAAATTATAACTCTCACAAAGTAAGAAAATTAAACCAAACAAATTTCCTATAGGAAACATGATGCAGCAACATGCACACTATATCTTCCAGAAAATTTCAATAATGAAATACATCAACTACACTTACCATATTTTTCAGCCATGCATGGCAATACTTAGTTGTGCCAAAATAGGCTTTCCAAACATCATATTCAAGGAAAGTATAATATTAAAGTCCAAACAGATGCAAAAATCTTACAAAAAATACGGACCACTTGAGCATCATGGAAAGTATCTGCAAACATACC
This sequence comes from Pseudotsuga menziesii, assembly GCA_001517045.1. Classification (NCBI taxonomy): domain Eukaryota; kingdom Viridiplantae; phylum Streptophyta; class Pinopsida; order Pinales; family Pinaceae; genus Pseudotsuga; species Pseudotsuga menziesii. Next base: position 1,775,426 of record LPNX010364926.1, on the reverse strand, counting down.
GCAATGGTCTACCATCCAACACGAATCCATTTACAGCCTGAATACAATGAATAGCTTCTTCCTCTTTCACATAGGTAATATATCTGATAAATAAAAAATAAGAAGAATCAAAAGGATAAAAGATAGGCTTAGAATGTTTTCTGCTTTGTTTAACTTGAATTTTATGCATTCCAGCTCAAGCTGTCTAATTCATGAGAAATAATGATCATGTTCTAAGAATTGTTTTAAACTATATTTGAAAAAAATATAAACTATCATAAAGCCATCTCTGTGTTCTGAGATATATTAAATTTGCTACTAAAAAGTTAACCTACTTGAGATGAGAGACTAGACAATAAAGGATGAGAATCAAGACAATACAAGAAGCCATTTAACACTTACACACTTGTAGTTGGATTACTGGTGGATTGCTGACTACTAGCATTGGAACGAGAAATCGATACCTTCAGAACCTTCCCATACCGTCCAAAGTACTCCCGCCATTCAAGGACCTAGAAAGAGGCAATGCATTCAGTCAAGTTTTCACCCATCTCAGAAGATATTAGGAAATATATAAAGCACTTACATGGTTGAACAGAAAACTGAGTGTGAGTATGGTCATATCACAAGATATTCAATGGCATAAATAATAGTCTCAAGTTTCCCATAACTCACATGCGTTGTGTATGCCACAAAACTTGGAAAATGAACTACTCGTTTTACCATTTTTTAATGTAAATGATCCTAAATCCTTTTCTTTGTTAATGCAGAATTACTTGTATACCTCTTCGTCTGCTAAACTTGCACGTATTCCAACTATGTACACGAGGTTCCGCTGAATGACTTGCACATTACTGAGATGTTTGCGCATCTCAGATGTCCTTGCTTTTGACTTTTGGGACTTTTGCCTCTTCTCATAATTATTATCTTTCAGCCTGTCCAATCAAAAAGTGAAATACATTAACCAAATGAGGATATCGGGATTTTACCATAAGTGAAATAAGATAATCTAAAATCTACTGCAACTATGAACTACCTTTAATACAGTTCAATTGCAAATTTGGTCAACTAAACTGAATACTTTCGATTACATATTTGAGAGGTTCAGATGGAACTATATATCAGCAAATGTTACATTTATGATGGTACTACCTTTCACAATTGAGAGCTGTTCCAACTATTTTTTCCTTGTCATATGGTGTTCTACATGCAGGACAACGCCCTTCCGTATTATCCTTCTCAGCAACTTCCATAAGATGGTGCCAACATAAGACACATATCTAGCCAGACAAAATGCAAAATTAATTGTAGACAAGAGCAAATTTGAATAATTGAATTTATCAAAATGAGAGGAAAGACCTGGATATACTGTGTGGAAGCAGAAAGCATATTTTAGGGTCAACATAGCAAAGGTACTACACACCATGTTTTTGTTATACATTGTTAACAATACGAAGACAAAATTCTATTATAGAATGGAACATTAACATAAATCGTTTTCTTGCCATTAACTTGGACAAATGTTAAAACACACTTAATATGTTCATAAAGAAAAGGAGTTTCCAAAACAGATACTAAAGGAGTTTACCACGATTTTCTGGAGTCACATGTCAAGTATTATCTGTGAGTTGAACTGAAGAACCAACAAAAGATGCACCATTCTACATTTTCCTTTCTGAAACTTTGAAACAACAAAATATACACCAGTTGGAGTAAGAATTGTGCAGGTGTAGAGGCACACAAGTTTTTATAGCCAAGGCATAGCAGCAATGTGTTGTTTGCCATCTAACACTTCCTCTCTAATTCTGTTTCCCCGTGACCAGTCAATGCATATAAGCACACTGTCATGAGGCTCACTGTGATCATCATTCTATCAATTATTCATTATTTTATATATATATTCTTATCTACATTGCAGAAATATTTTATTAATTTAATAGTGAATAGTCCACTTCATTGGTATCAAAGCCAAATTCTAGGCCAGTTTGTGGGTTACTTCCACCATTTGCAGTCCATACACTTAGCACGGTCATCTGCTATAAGCCACACGTCAGCACATTAGCCCGTACATTGTTGACTCAATTGAATAATTGTTGGTCTGTATAATTAATTTGTAGTATTTATTCAGCTGTACAGTCCCAACTACATTGTTTGTCCAGCCGTCACTGTTATGTACCTTCTCATCCACACATCTACAGTTTTCGTACAATCATTGTTTTTACAAATCCATACAACCGTAAAAAACAACCCAATGTGAGGGAGATATGTAACATCTGTGCTTAATGCTGATATGGCATGTGTCATAAGTTGGCCCAATATAATATTTTAATTAAAAGAAGCAAGAGGCGTTCCACAGCCTAGTGTGAGTAATATGTGTCTACTTAATGCTGATGTGACACATGGCATAAGTTGGCCCAATAGAGTATGATATTTAGATAACAGCCTAATATGGATGAGATGTGTTGACATCCATGTTTCTAAATCAAAATATTAAAAAAATGTAATGTAAAAATGACAATTTAACAAAATAACACCAAGAATTAATTAATACACACACGCCAATGTAGATCCATCTTAACTCGTGATTTTTTAAACACAGAGATTTGTATCTCAATTTCATTTCGATCTACAATTTGGGATCATAATTCTACTTTATTTAGGGTCTTATTATGAAGTAGCAAGTCACTGTCAGGAAGAATTCACATGAATATTTCCACTACCTTAAGAAAGTTCATCTCAATAAAGAAAAATACCCACTAACACATGTTCTACAAATGAGTACAATACATATACCAAGAATTATGAAACTTAGAATTTCTGCATGGATATGACAGGTAAACATGAACAGGATTCTATGTATAGAGTGATATCCTTGATTGACATTAAAATCCTTGACTGACATGATAAGATGAAAATCCTTTATGAAAGTTTATCTTTCATAATTAATAATCAAAATGACCATATAATATCATCATGTACTGGAAGTTGCTCAGAATCTACAGACAAAAAATTACCGAATTGTGTATCATTTGCAAGTCTGATAGCTTCCTCCTCACTCTTGAAACAGAAAAGTGGTGCAACAGGGCCAAATACCTCCTCCCTAATGTGCAATCATTTATGTACATCAGAATTCAGTTACAAATCAATTGGTTATCATAACAAAATTAATGCAGACATTGTATAATATTTCTGCATTAAACATTTCCTGGAAATCAACATGCTAGAAGTTGCATCTCCAAGAACAGTCGGCTCATAAAATGTATACCCAAGGCTATGTGGTTTACCCCCAACCAATACTTTTGCTCCCTGTGTTACAACAGAATATGCTCAGTCTATAAAAAGAAATCCTATCATTAGCATAACTCAAAATTCAATCTTGTATAAAAATAATTGCCTGGAATCTAGCTATTTTCAGCCGGCAATCCAAGAAAACTATCTGTTTTTTTAAGGACACAATTATGGTTGACAGTAAGGAGTTGAAGAGGAAAAAGAGATTTGTCAAAACAGAATAATGGCTGCTACAGCTTTGAATATGTGAAGTTTTGTTTTGTATCCAACTACCATTTACAAGAAATCTAGAATAACCCCCTGGTTGCTAGTCTAAAAGAGTTTTGGGTCAGCCTTTAGCAATGCACTATACTCAAAGAGATTTCATAGAAACATGTATAGATGAAGTACAATTCCCTGCCCACATCTCGACCAGGACATACTCAGAGAAGTTAAGATGTATGTTTGTGAGGTGCCAACCATTTTGGATGAAGTTACACAATCATGCACTACAACCCTAGAAACTTTGCGACATGTGACTATATTTTAGTTATTGCCTATGTGACAAGATGAGTGACCAAGGTTTCCTAGACAACCTTAGCACATAGATCACACCCTATGATCACACCCTAAATCTCTTACTGAATTAGAGACTCCTGTTGGCAAATTACCTACAGCTGAGTGAGCAGTATATCCTAGCAGCATTTTTTCCAACCATGAAGCCAAAGAAGATGAATCCATCAATAAGAACTTTTCTTGCAAGGTGTGTTTCAAGTTAATATAACTCGTATCACCTGTTAAAAGATTAAAAAACAGCTGTAGCACCTTCGTATTCACTGACTCATTATGGCATCCATCCAAAGCATCAATTAAAGGCAAAAAGTTACCATTGCCTCCAAGAAATTCCCGGAACTTGTTGGATTGTTTCAACATCAATGAGTCCTCAGTGTTCCCCAAATAAAACTTAAGCAAAATGACTTTACTAGGATCCGTTCTCAGGCATTCCACCATATCAGTTGCACTTGTAAGTAGATGCTCTTTAATAGATAAGTTAACCTCCTTTCTTGAGTTCATTTCTTTTACCAGGTAAAGCACCCCAATACAACTGGTGTAAACATGTCACAGGGACAAATCTGTAGGATACCATGTGTAGAAATGGATAGATAACAAATGACTGCTGAGGGTTAGAGTGCTGGTAGAAGATGTATTTGACAGGCCTGCGTGAATGAGACAAGTAAACAGCAAAATTACTCCAGAAATCAATAAAATGACTATGGCGAACTCTCTAGGCAGAAGCTGTGGTTTTTAGAGACCCTAACTATGGGTTTCCCTTTTCTATTCTTGGGCAAATTTCGGTCCAAACTTTGGTTGTGCTTCTCCCCATTTACAGTTAAAATAGCTAAGGAAAATCTTGGTTTTTAAAGCTTAGTTGAAGAAAAGATAATTGTTGTTTCCCAAATGTGTGGAAGGAGAAAGTGTAAGTCGGCTTCATATCCAGGTTTGACCTTTGTTCAGTGGGTCATTTTTCACTCTAAATGATTGGCTATAGTTGTTAGTAGAATAGGAATATTTTCAGTGGGAGAATAAAGCTGCCTTTTCCATGTTTATTCTCTAACTTGCATGAGAATTAACTGGCATCAATTTTACTTGGAGAATAGCAAGTCCAAACAGCAAGACAAAGCAAGGAAAGGTCTGTTGGGAAGCCATACTTTTTTGGTCTCAATGGCAGTGAATAAAAATTTAATTAATGGCAATTCTAACTAATGACAAAAGGATTAGATGAGGGGGAAGAATTGTCCTTTTCTACCTTGGATGAAAAAAAGAAGCCAACAACACCAACTACTCATCTAGTGTAGCAGTTAGACTTAATGCGACCTCTGCCTCTGATATAGACTTAATGCAGCTCTACCACAGATGCATCAGTATTTTCTTGGCCATTGAAATTTTTTTTTTGTCTATAGCATCACTGGCATGCCCACACCCTTCTACGAAACGTACAACTCTCACATATGTTTGATGAACTTTTTTCAATTAGATGTGTATTTGCAAATGATTTTGGGACAAAAACACATAGAAGAACTTACCCGCAGTTGGCACACAAGCCCAGAATGTGACTCTGTTCTTTTCCATTGATGTTTCCTTCTTTAGATGCCTGTCTAATGTTATTTTATAGTTTCTGTATGCTTAGACATTTATGCCCTGTTTTAGTATCAAATTTATTCCAAATCCACAGATAACAAATATTAAGGAAACCTATAGAAAATCCGCAATGTTTAATGGCAACAACGCTTAAAGGAATATAAAAGTTGATTGAAGTGTTATTTATACAGTGTATAGTGGTGGAGGTGCTGATGGTGGATGATTTTGGGAGCATTGTTATGGTGTAGCTACTTTCTTTACACAGGGACCAAGATGCAGTGCTCTGGTACCACTTGTCAGGGACTAACTATATATACACAAATAGGTATATTGCAAATATATGATACTTCATAAATGCTAGATGATAAATACAATGTATCATTGTATAATAAATAGATCCGTTATATTGGTGAAGAGGTGAGGTTATAATGAATAGTTGTCAGATTTTTCAACTTTTTTATAAATGGTGACTAGTAAGTACATTATAGAAAAACAATTGGATACTTTGAGCTCATTGTGCAATGTCCATGGCTTACAAGGTCAACCTTAGTAGTGGCCTTTAATATATCTAAAACAAAGGCATTTGATATTTATAAAGAACAGGTGGTGAAAGAGGTGGCCTTATAAACTTATCTAGGTTTGGTATTCAGGAATTTGATATTTATAAAGAACAGGTGGTGAAAGAGGTGGCATTATATACTTATCTAGGTTTGGTATTCTCAGGATTGTCCTTCAAACTGTTTCTATGGTGTAACTGACATGCCCAGATCTGTTCACAAGTGCGGCCATGACTGCAGAAGACTATCCAATGTACAATCTAACAGGTACCTATGGTCAAACGGACAAAACCAATAGCCCTCTGGTAAAATGGCAGATCAAAAGAGACAAAATGTGCAAGATTCTAGGGTTTAAAATCCTTGAATCATTTTCAAGAAGACTAGCAGACAAGGCAGTATGGAGAATGATTGCAAGTTGCAACATAAGGCCTCTGGCAAAATTTGATGACAGCAAAGTATATGTCTCCTCTAAACCTGGAAGAATGGATCAGAATGCCAAACACAAAGGTTAGCAGGGAATGCATATGCAGGATATCTATGATAGATGACTTTCACAGCATTGGAACTAAATTGGCATGGCTTATAGGAAGTGGACAAAGGGAAAGGATGGGTATAGAGCCCTGGAAAAAAGGCACAAAATGCTCCTAGATTATCCCAAGGTTGAATTCATCATTTACATTCTAAAATATATATTTCTTACAAGATGTACATTGTATATGACATGGAAGATAGAGGGTTGTGGGTATCAAGATGGAAGACAAAAGAACAACTTGGCCTAGATGGTGCCTGGACTGAGGAGTGGGGAATTTACAGGTCTGCGACTCTGCCCTGATTGCAGCAATGATAAGGCTTAGGGGACTTTAGGCATGATGGTTTGGGCTACTGAGGTCCTTCCCATGCCAATTAACACCTTCATTAGCTAGGCGATCTACCAGTTTGTTGGTGGTTTTGCTTCTTGCAGACATGAGAAGGAACAATGACAGGGATATCTTTCCTAATACATGCAACCTCTTTTATAGTTATATTAATCCTCCAATTTTGGGTTGATTCTTCAAAGTTGGTGCCGTGGAAGGAGAAAGTGTAAGTTGGCTTCATATCCAGGTTTGACCTTTGTTCTGTGGGTCATTGTTCACTCTAAATGATTGGCTATAGTTGTGAGTAGAATAGGAAGATTTTCAATGGGAAAATAAAGCTTCCTTTTACATGTTTATTCTCTAACTTGCATGAGAATTACCTGGCATCAATTTTACTTGGAGAATAGCAAGTCCAAACAACAAGACAAAGCAAGGAAAGGTCTGTTGGGCAGCCATACTTTTTTGGTCTCAATGGCAGTGAATAAACATTTAATTAATGGCAATTCTAACTAATGAAAAAAGGATTAGATGAGGGGGAATAATTGTCCTTTTCTACCTTGGGTGAAAAAAAGAAGCCAACAACACCAACTACTCATCTAGTGCAACAGTTAGACTTAATGCAACCTCTGCCTCTGATATAGACATAATGCAGTTCTACCACAGATGCATCAGTATTTTCTTGGCCATTGAAATGTTTTTTTTGTCTATAGCATCACTGGCATGCCCACACCCTTCTACGAAATGTGCAACTCTCACATATGTTTGATGAACTTTTTTCAATTAGATGTGTATTTGCAAATGATTTTGGGACAAAAACACATAGAAGAACTTACCCACAGCTGGCACACAAGCCCAGAATGTGACAAAGCTCCTACACATTGAACTTCTTTGACATATTAAAGTTCATTGCATATAAATAGAATTGTACTTACAGTTCAAGACAAAATTCATCTTCTTTTGGCTTATCCACATGCCGGAAATGAACAATCTACAGATCACATGCAATCAGAAATTCAACGTATGTTAAAATGACTTTCAAAACCAAGGAACAAATCATGTTCTTCATGAAGCACAGATGCCTTTCTACACAACAGTTGCAAGAATGACTTCTTCACTGATAAAGGAAATAATTGGCAACTTTGCTCACAAGATGTAATGAGATTGAGTGCTAAGGAAAGCATGATTAGCCAACTATCATTGGTAAGTTAGCCCGTCTGAACTTTTATATATGCATTCCATGCAGCCATATCTAGGAGCAATAAACATAATATGCAGTTTCATTCTCATTAAAATACATGTTTTCTTGATTTCGAAATTTGCGGCAATAACTTCGTTAGAAGATAAGTATAACTGAGCTGCAGGAAGTGAAGGAAGCTACAGTAAAGGTGGACGCTTAGATGACATGAAAGTATCGGCTAAACATCAACTCTATCAACTCTATGAAAGTATAATTCCCTAGTTAAATTATTTCTCTGAAGTTCAAGACATTATCTACAGGCCAAAACTGAAAACTAAACAAGGTTATTATATGCTTCCAAATGAAAACAATCGGTGAATTACATCCAGCAAAGAATCCAACTCATGCTAGTGAAGAACAAATTTTACCTTTCAAGGTTAAACAAGGGAAGTAGAATAATTGAAGTGCATGGATATGTGGAAAAGGGGATGTAATGTCAACCTGTGATGATCAACAGATAGCTCTAGCCAGGCTACTAGTGTTTTATTTCTGCCAGATAGTGTCCTGTTAGAGTCCTCAGAATGCTGTTATCCTTTTAGTAAAATTCTTCAAGAGTTCCTCCATTGATTGCAAACTGAGGGAAATGTGTTAAGAGACAGAATGTTATTGCGGGGGAAAACTATAAAAGGTCTTATTCTCTAATTCATACTAATTTGCCTATTTAAGCTACAACTTAGTAGCTGCTTGCTTGTACTGTGCCATGCAAATTTTTAACAAATTCTCCAAATGAATGCAACAATGGAGTTGATGCCTGGTTTGTTTACAGATCTGTGGTGATGGTATATTTAAGCTCTGCCTTTGTCTAGTGGCCTGCTAATCAGTTGCGGAATAGTGGATCTGACTTGTCTAGCCTGTGACCATGATCATTCGTCACACGTACTTTGTTTGGGGCATTCTGCCACGTACTTTGTTTGTTTGGTAACCAGATTAAGCCGAGGCCACCAGGAGTTTGAGGTCTCTGACCTGCAAATCCATATACATACCTATGCAATGACAAAATCTTGGTAGTGTTTTGTACATGAGCAATATGTATGTGTATCAGATTGAACATTACAGCTAGTGAAAACAATTTCTGATTAACAGTGCAAAATTCTATGCGCAAATTAGGACATGGAATATATAAATGAGAATGGGATGAACATGCAAGTTTATCTTTTCATTCTTAGGGTCTGAGTTTGTGCAATGGATCTATAAAACATAATATGGTTGTGTATATTGTACATATGAGTTTTATTAGCTCCCAAAATTGCACATCTAAATATTAAGTCTCCCAAGGCTCATACCATTTAGAGCAATTTTAGAGTAACTTAGGGGGGCTGCCTGATGTCACCACAGCAGCTCTCCTCTTGCTTCAGAGTTAGTGTTTTTCTGGCGAAAGGGGGGAATCCCTAAATGTTGTCCCTGATCTATGCTTTAGCTTAATGACAAACCAGGGAACATAAGAAGTTTTGGATATGTGAAAGAAATTAGTAGTTTCATAGGATTGGTGGCTTGATTTTAGGATTATGGAGTCTATGTTTGCACTAAGAGGCCTTGATTATTGATGGAGAATATTAACACATCACTCTGTTTATTAGATCTATCCTGCCAAGCAGATCAACCAGATAGCTGAACTACTGCTGAGTGGAAAGTGCTTAGAACAAAGCTAAATCCCATAATGATCAGAACAATTTATGAACCATTTAAACCAATTAATCAAGTCTGTTATGGATCAAATTCTCTCTCAGGAACAGAGTATGTATGATTAGAACAATTCACTGACCTTTTAACATTTCATAGAAAATCAGAGGAAGAGCAATAGATCACAACCTGTCCCTTTGCTCAACCCAAAAATTCATCAAAGGATGATCAATGGTCCATAAGAAAAATAGATATGGGCTGGTTAACAAACAACTCTTGATTACAGCAGCAACTCAACAACTTGATCTAATCAAGCCTGTCATAGATTAAATTCTCAGGTAGAGTATGTCTGATTACAACATTTATTGACTCTTTAACATTAGGTAGAACAGTGGAGGACAAGCAGAAGACTATACCTCTCTTCTTTGCTTAACCTAGAGCTTTTGAAAGGATGATCAATGATCCATAAAAAAAATTAGAGATGAGCTGGTTTACAAACAACTCTTGATTACAGCAGCAACTCCACAACCTAATCTACAGGTTACAGAAAGAAAGCAGGTGGAAGGCATTTCAATAGTTACATAATTCTCCAGTCTGGAGTACAATTGGTCTTATTACTAGCCCGAAGGTTAAAATCATAAGATTCCATCCTTTGAATCAATTCTTTGATCTTATGTGTAGTTTCACAATATAACTCATGATGGATCAATTTTGACAAGGTCATAGAGGACCATCCTGCTATCCATAACATTAATAAAGCAGATCTATCGAACTTCTTGAAATTAGCTATATGACCCAAGATAAAATCAGATGTTCCCAAGAGTCCAACCATGTGCTTGAGCCTTGAAATCAGGACTTACAACTTAATATTAATTAATATTGACCAAATCTGGTTTGATACTCTTTGTGGGCTCCATTATTGATAAATCATGGCCTTTATCCTCAAGTATGGACTAACCCCCATGCCACCCTTTACATATTCTTGTTTCCTTAGGCTATTTGTGGTAATGGAGAGGATGCCCTTCAAGCTCTCATAACATGATCAACGATCCATCTGAACCAATCTTTGAAGGAACAACATTCATTATTCCTTAAAGTCCTACACCATCATTTCTTGAGAAATTATGCTTTAATCCTGGGCTTTTTATAGCTCGTCTCCTTTTAGGTTAGCCTAGGTGTGCCAGCACATTATCATATCTCCCAGTTTTTCTCAAAGCTGTGTTACACCATCATTTCTTGAGAAGTTATTCTTTAATCCTAGGCTATTTATAATTTTATACTTATAGCTCCAAGGCTCCTTTTAGGTTAGCATAGGTGTGCCAGCTCATTATCATATCTCCCAGTTTTTCTCCAAATTGTGTTCTGGTATGTTGTTCCAACTTAATGTCCCTTCTCCTGTCATCTTTCTTGCTGCCTGTAGATATCCCAAGGTTTGTTATGCATATGATGCCTCCAAGAATGCATGCCCAGCTCTGTTATTATACCTTCCACAGCTAGATAGAACAAGGTAAATGTTAAATTCTTTCTAAAGGTATACCATAGAAGGCCACAAATGTGTATCACTCCTCCTATAGTGCCCTCCTGAGGGGCATAGGGTTTACTGCTATGAAGCAAATTATATCCATCGTCTAAAATGTCACCAAGGACCTCAGTCAGTCCAATATCCATTCAGATCTGAGTTGACTGCTGCCTTTATAGCATTGTATTTGCGAAGAGGATAAGTGACATTGCTTGATGAATAGTTATGACTACAGGGATGTCTGCATAGTTTAGTATCATCCTCGTAGAGTTAAGAGGCAAATACAACATCTACACCTTCTGCATGAAGAAAAGGTTCAGCTGCTAAACCTTCGGCACATGTTAAACTCGTATCTCCTCCTGCTGCTCCAGATTTCTCATGAGTGTGTTTGAAAAAAAGACCAAGATCCCCTTTGTGTAACCCCTCCAACTGTTATCCAATAAAATCCATTGTCCCTCTACATAAAAACATTATGTTGGGAGACTCCAACCATTCGCTATACACTGTCTCAACCAGATTTGCCCAAAAATCAGCCCATGCAATTTTAGGGGCTAATACGTTTGATTGCATTTTATTAGGCTATTGAATTAGACTGACATCTTTATTGAATGACTTTCAGGCCTGTTATTGATTTTAATGATATTCAAAATTTTGTTAGTAGAAAGTAGGGGCCTCCCAAGCCATGGTGCTAACACAGGTGCCTAGAAAACATGGAGTTTTGTTTGAGTTCAAAGCATCGCCAATTCAAAATCCATCACACAAATGGGCCCTCCTTTGGGATTAGGCTTCTACTAGTGACTAAATATAGATGTTTAAAAGTAAGACCCTGCTTCAAACACAGCAGCCAAACTAAAATTTTAAAAGAAATCAAATTCAACTCTCCTTGATAATGTGTTCATGTCTTGAACCTTGAAAACAGGTTCATAATCATTGTGAAAAGCTGCCAAATTTGGAAATGTTAATGATGAGAAGTGAATTACAAGTAACTGGGGTATTGGTTATGTGGTAGGCTGTTTAACTACAATGCTAACGTAAAAGGACAGATGCAGTTTTGAATTGAGAGGATTCTCTCTTGCAAGTTGCAACAGATACCTCTAGCCAGGCTACTAGTGTTTTATTTCTGCTAGATAGTGTCCTGTTAGAGTCCTCAGAATGATGTTATCCTTTTAGTAAAATTCTTCAAGAGTTCCTCCATTGATTACAAACTGAGGGCAATGTGTTAAGAGACAGAATGTTATTGCGGGGGAAAACTATAAAAGGTCTTATTCTCTAATTCATACTAATTTGCCTATTTAAGCTACAGCTTAGTAGCTGCTTGCTTGTACTGTGCCATGAGAATTTTTAACAAATTCTCCAAATGAATGCAACAATGGAGTTGATTCCTGGTTTTTTTACAGATCTGTGGTGATGGTATATTTAAGCCCTGCCTTTGTCTAGTGGCCTGCTAATCAGTTGCGGAACAGTGGATTTGACTTGTCCAGCCTGTGACCATGAACATACGTCACACGTACTTTGTTTGGGGCATTCTGCCAGTTATAAAAGATGTGTTTTTGCATGCATTGTAAAATGATCTAAACTCGAGAACTAAACAGAATGATCATGAGATATTTTCTTTTCCCTTCCAGCATGTAGTATTCAAAGATCAAAATATTGTGAGTGGCTACAATGTTACCCATCCAACTAGGCATGCAAACAGAGGTTTGGTTATAATACTGATAAATGTGGAAAGCAGGCTCATTTGAGGCATCAGGATCGACTGTTAGGAGATTATTTTCTGCTAGTGGCATCTTCTGGCTTCCATGATATATATATGTTATCTTGTAAGTTCTTTCTGCAGATGATATTGATTTTTTTTTGTGCTCCTCTATACATGGCATGCCTATTGGATTGTTCCATTTCAAGAACCAACTTCTCACTGCAAGAGGATTCTATGCTAACAACACCATGTTTGTACCAAGAAATCCATGTGCAAAACTTGCACCAATATGGGTATTTTCCAATGGGATTTTCCTTGTTGTCATGTTTAAAAAGTGAAGTTTACAGCATTACAATTGCGATTGGATATTGTGTAGGATACTACAAAACATCTCCGGTCAATTCTTTCCAGGTGAAAAGGAGTGTTATGTGTTATTCCTTGATGTAATTCAACATTTTGACATCCATATATGGACCTGTAGACAAGACAACTTTAGAATGCAACTAGGAACAAGCCTATTTCCCACCCATCTTCAACTATGAATAACAAAGAATACTGGTCATTTACATTCTCAATCTTTTCATTTACAGGAAAAATCTGCACAGGTCAATCACATATCTCATACAAATGATTAAAGTGGGCCTTGTAAGAATCAAACACAGATTGCAGAGTTCAAAAAAGAGCCCCCAAGTCTGACCTTGTAAATTTTGTGGTAAAATATCTCAAGTAGTCGCAGCTCTGCATTTGGGTTGGATAGCTCCACCTTCAAGAAAAGAAAAAGAGAAGTGTATTACTAAATGCAATCAACAAAATTTCCATTACTCGATGTAATTTGGTTGTAGAAATATTTGGCCCATAATATTAAAAGGATCTACATTAAATTTGGTTGAGAGTCAAACTATTTTCACCTCGTCTTTCATTGCATGGTGAAATGTAACCTTTAAAGATTTCAATCCTTGCAGCTCTGAAAGTGGTATATCCAGTACTTCATAATACAAGATATCAGAAATCTGCCCAAAAAACCACATTAAGATCTTTACAGTGAGATAAAGTGAAGCAAGATATGAGCCACTAAAACCAGTGAACACCACAAAGTTTGACTCAATGTCGAATTTCCGATTTTTAGTTTTTACTCAACATTCCAACATCAACGTTTTGAAAAAAATACAAAATGAAATTTCTTCTTAATTTTCCATTATTTCCAACATGCTCAACTCACCTCAAATCAAAAAAAAATTATAGAATCAATTTCTTTATTTTAGTTAAATTATGTTTTTGAAGTTGTGTCCTCTATTATTCAAACTATAAAGTTTGGCCAAATTGTCAATTTTTTTGTTCATCTCTCATGACTATACTTGACCACCATAAACGACACAAAATCCCTACATCATAATAAGCTAAATATTAGACAAATTTCACCCACTTTCTGACAATTTTTCCAACCAAAATCCAACAGAAATTGTTGGAATTGCAATTTAGGTTGTTTGAATTGCATAATCAAGGTGCCAAGGGTAATTGAAATGCGTTGAATCTATTTCTGCAATCAAAATTGCAATTCCAAACAATGAAAATTGCAATTTCAACAAAAATCACATCGCTCAATTCCGACAATATTTACCAAAA
>LPNX010364926.1:1696369-1760301 GCA_001517045.1 Pseudotsuga menziesii | reverse complement strand
TTGAGTAGCTTGTTGATCCAGTTAAGGAAAGAATTAAGTTTGCATTACAAAAATGGTTCGGTTAATTTACACTTCTGATGATTCATGACAAAAAGTAACTTTTCTAGAATTTCAAATAGCTTGATTCATTATTTGAATTTTGGATGCATGCATGGAAGTAAAATACAATAGTTATCATTCCAGGGAACAAATGATGAAACTCTTCATGGTGAATATAATGCAGGCCTGCAGATGAGAAGTTTCAGTACAAAATTCTATAATCGAAGAGTTAACTGAGTTATCTTCGAGGTTAAGACTTTTTGAATCCACTTGCTATTAGAAAGATACCAGCATGACAATCTTTGGGTAGTTGAGATTTGCAAAGAAAGAGATGAAGAGAGCAAACATCTCTATTTAAAGTTGAAATGTGATATGCTTCATATGTGATTCCTGTGGGATGCCCTTGGCTACCTCACTGCTTGTGAATTCAAAAATAGCGTCCCAAATCCTGCTCTTTTCAATATTCAAGACGAGCGAACAGTGAATGAGCATGTCCATGGTAATCTACCTAACAAAGCAAGTTACAAAACTGGATTTTGAGAAATTCTGAGAAATCAAAGCAATACGTTGAGAGTATTTTGTCACGACTCACACTTCAAAGTCCATCGGGAAAAGATTCTTCTCTGGTTCGGCACTCTATATGACTAATATTCGAGTGGTCTTGGAGACTCCTTATTGGACTTGTGATAAATCCCTTCTTATGATTTTCTCTCCCAAAGACATGAAACCATTTGGTTTTCAAAATTAGAAAAGGAAATCCTAAAAAACCATTGTGCACTACATTTTAGATTGCCACCATGCTGCCACATATATCTGTGTGTGTCCTCATGTTCCTTCCAAGCAACATATAGAAGCTAATCTCGATGATTGGTCAAATCGTTCTTGTGAGCTTTTGTTAATAAAATTGGCTTCCTCACAATAGAATTTTTTTGCATCTCAATACTGTGGGAGGACTATGAGCCACTTATATCCGTGAACAAACACTGTCCATGTCAAGCATGTTATTGAAACCCTAGATCCTAATATATGGAAGGTCCTTATGGACATGAAGCCGTAATGGCAATTAGCTTGAAAGGATCTTTGGCTCCCTTCACACCTAAAAAAACCAAAGTCGTAGGCTCAAACTTGGAGTTGGTTCAAAAATAACTTTTTTTAAGCGACCAAAAATTAAGTTTATCCATTTGGCGGTGAAGACAAATCCTACAGATGTACTTTTGCTTGATACATTAAGATCCTTAATCAGATATCAGATATATAAAATTTCATACAATATACCCACCATAGAAGCACCTTGAGCCGAGGGTTGCATATAATATGTCCACAATTAAAGTGCTCCCAAATCAACCTGCAAGTTTGGAGAAAATGCTTGAAAACCCTCTTCTTTTGAAGGAAATGAATATGAAAGGATTCTCCTGCCCTGTCCACACTTTAGTGGTCACCTCTTGTCTGATACAATTATAGTAGTTTGCCATTTGTGGGATGGACAGTAGCCTGAAGAATCAAGCCATTTCATGAAAGAGTTTGCAACTCTGCTATATGTCAATAACCATATATCATAGGGAAATTTAACCTTAAACATTGTGTCTAATATATGTTATGATGACAATGTGGTACCAAAAGAAACCGTCTTCTGCAGTCATGGCGAACTGAACCATAACATGGTTATCACACATCAATTGAATAAGGAGCTGCCCGAGCAACCGCATACCCAATAGCACTAAGCCAAATTGTTCTACGTTACCTTTTATTGATTCCATTTGAACACGAAGGTGATGATTCTATGTGTTTTACTAGTTCGATGTTGATAGGAGCTATTCTATTTGCGTTAACATTTTATAGTACACCATGCCCAGGAGGTAGTAGGCATTTGTGTTTACTCACTAAAAATTTAATTCTCCAAAATCATGATGGATGGAAACTCTCTGGTGAGGGGCTGGATAGGGTTTTTATCCAACATTCACTAAAAATTTATCAATTCACAGTACTTACCAGGTATTTTGTAAGCAAAGAAGGTGGTGTTGACGCCAGAGGTGCAGAATTCGCTGCCCGCCTCTTCAAAAGTCTCCAGGTTCTCTCCAATGCTGCTTTATCCATGGCAGGTATGGCAATTAAAAAGAGAAATTGTGAAATCAACCATGGTTAATATCGATCCCAAACTCCTCAACGGGTATGACCAATATCCATATCCAAAACCCACCAAACCCTCCAATGTTTGGTGCGAACCCTCCAATGTTTGGCGCGAATGGTTAGGCCATTTGACAAGAAGTAGCAGGTTGAGCAGCAATCTTAATTGTCGGAATTGAAGGATGGTAAGGAAAATTGGAATGCCCTTGTTGCTGTAGAGGTTGGGTCAAGACCGTTCGACCTATGTATGTATATTTTTTATTATTATTTTTTTCATAAATTATGTTTATAGTGGTTTGGTTTGTTTTTTTTAATTTGTTTATATAAGTTATATAGAGTTGTTTTTTTTTAATTATTTTATTATATAAAAAAAAAATATTTTTTTTATATTTTTTGTTTTACTGTGTGGACTAAGTTAAACGAACAATGAATCAGGTAAGTAGTAATGTCTAGTAGAGAGGTGGGATGTGGGACTAGGTAAAGACTATGGGGCAGGTAGTAATCCTGTGTATGGTAGGCTTGTTGTAATGGTTGGTCTTCTAGTAGTATGGTATACTGGGTAAAGCCAATTGGTATGGGGTAGACTGCCCAGCCAATTATTATAATCTACTAGCCCATTCCTAGTTGGGTGTAAGCTACGCATATCAAATCTATATTCTAATTCTATTTAATTGAAGGTTTCTTTCACTCCTACCATGTAATATTGTACCGTACTTCCCCAATGAGTTCCCTCAACATCTGTACTCCCCAATTCCTCTAGTTTAATGGTTCACTCTGAGCAATCAATCTACTAGCACCATCTTGGTAAAGAGACTGGCTATTCCTCGTAGCATAACTTCCTTTCTACCGTGAACCAATTGGCTCTTGGCTGCACTACCTTCTGAATCTATCTGTCAAGGAATGTCATTTGAAAGCAAAACCAGGAAACAAGGAAAAATGGGACCTATATTAACTAACTGGTTATCTCCTTCTCAAAGAAAGTAATATATAAGAAAAGAGGTCGAACAATAAAAAATGGTAAAGAAAGTTACTAGTATAAATAATATGTATAAAGGCAAGTTCCCCATTTGAAATAGGCACCCGGAGATAAAACTGATCATGGCACCAAGGTTTGTAAGAATCGCCCTCAATAAAAACATTCTAACGAATATTTCATTTCATAAGAAGGCATCGAATCCTATATCAACTCTGTGATCGACTGCATGGAGTATCATAATGAGAATCGGCATCGACTCATCTTTACGCATACTTGGATTGATTAACAGCATCGCCACTTGATCACATCGACTTATACATGAAGTACAAATATCGAGTGTATCAACTCTTGGGATCGACAAGCACTTGTGAGCACTGTTGAAAAATGGATGTAGGTTTCTGGATATAACACAAATCATAAATGACACCCTCTGACATTATGCAATATACACCCACCATATCCATATTACTTGCAATTAAAATTTGGGTTTAGAAACCACTTTTATTAAAGTTCAAATTCTAGAAAAATTAAGAAAAAATTAACATCGACTTATAGAAATAGCTAAACATAAAAAATACGTCATTAATTTTTTACCAAAATTAAAACATCACTTCCTCTCACATATGGCAAATTAGTATGCATTTAGGAGGTACTCACACCTCTCACACCTGGCAAATTAGTACTAGCTCTTTCTTTGACAATTGGATTTATATGCTCCAAAGCACTACAGACCTCTCTTCTCCCAAAGTTGTAATGTTGCTTACCAAGGTTACTCTAGATCTTTTACTAAGGATAAATGATGCAGGGGAATCACTCTTAAATTGCAACATGGCCATTCGAAAATTAAGATTCTAAATTTTACAAAAGGGAGTGGGTTTCCCTTAATTGAATATTCTCCATATGTTTAGGTTAGTGGTAATCAATTTAGTGAACTAGTTCTGGAAAGAATCGAGTTAGCTTTGCTGTCAATGGAAGAGTTAAGTTAGAAATAGGATAGAATGCAGTTGAATTCATTTAGGATATCTTGTGAAGCTGTCAGATTGTTAGCATAAATTTAGGAATTAACTTTCTAATTCTATATTTAGTTTCCTTCTCCTTTTGTATATATTCTGAATTAGTCTGTTAAAAGGTTGGATTCTTCGAGTAATGGAAGGCTTATTTCCGTATGAGATTGTTTTAATCCCTAAAGTTAATCAATGAGTCTTACAATTCCTGGGGGATGCTCATGAATCTTACAAATATAACAATATTAAGTAGATTACGCAGTTTTAGTATTTGGGAAAGCATTATACTTTACAAAAAAAAAAGGTGCAACAACAGGTAAAGACTTGCACAACTCCTCTCGTAAGTGTTTCTGGAAGGGGTCCTGTAGGGAAAGTAAAGAGTCCAGGTCCCTCCCTTGAACCTTGAAGCGAGGAAATTCTTAGATATTATAACCTTTAGTCTGAAATCCTATACACAACATTTTTGGTCTACCAACCCTTGAATTGCTAGTTCTTGAGTTTTATCTGTAAACATAGCAATATTGTTATGAACCTGGGCAGGTCTGACCTATTTTCGGGGCTGCAACTTGTGAAAATCACAGGATATCCAATAATAGATTTGATCCTTATGGCCTATTATAGTGCATCTGCAGGTGTAGCATTCCTTTGTTACTGTAAGGGAATTATGATCTAGCCATTTCATCTCCACCACATCCACAACAAAGAAAAAAACATGAATAGAAAAAAAACACAATAGATAATCAAGAAAAACACAGAACAAACCTGAAGGTCTAAACATTGATGTCATTCTGAAGGCAGTGGAGACCCAACGTGAAGCTCAATACCAATATTTGTCAGTTTCAATTTCTGTCCACCGACACCAATCTCATCACCATGTTTAGAATTGCCTGAATTCCAATTCCATTTACTCTTACTAGATGTGTCTTCAAGCATCTTCTTAGATTCAGACAAATTACTTGTAAATCTAGTCCTCTTAGCCTAAGTATTCAACACAGTAGGTCCGCGTCAGAATTGAACTCCCTGTACAGGTGTCTGAAGGATAAAGAAAGAAAACAATTCTTTAGGAGCCCAATCCTTTTCAACCAACAATCATATATAACTCAGTGACTGCAACTTGGTGAGACCTCTGGCCCAATCAATTATCATGACCTTTGATTCGCCAAAAATAGAAAGCTAGAGATTTTTTTTTTTTTTGCGAACCATAAAAGCCCCCATAAGGCTAAAAGTTCATGCAATTGCTTTGTTGGATCTCTGAAGATCGAGGTGCATGGCACTAATATTACTAATAGAAGATAGACAACTTACAAAAATTACACTTCATTGCCAAATTTGTAATTTTTCATGACACAATTAAAAATGACTAACATAAATGACTAATTCATATTCTTCTATCTAGTCATTTTTTATGTCGTGACTAAATTAGTCATTTATTTTAGTCATTTTTAACTCAGTCACTTATTATCTAGTCATATTTGTTAACTCGTGACTAAATTAGTCGTTAATTTTAGTCGTTTATAGTTGAGTCAATCAAAATTGCTCATATTTAGTAGTAAATCACTTGGAAAACCTGTGGTGACTAGAATTTTTAGTCACCTAGTAACTAATTTCTCATTTTGTACTAGTGCAATGATCCGCTCTTTCCATATATGTGCATCATAAAAAGTAAGGGTTTTAGAAATTAAAATAGAAAATGAAGAAGATAAATTTATAATCGATTAAGAAAAATAAATCTTAAAATAATAAGAATACTCCCTTTAGAATTTTACTTCTATGACAGATTTAGAGCAAGTTCATATTTTTGAATATGACAATATTGTAGCAGTGTAATAAACTGAAGACCATTAATTCCAGTTCAATACAAAACAACCAAATCTGCAGAAGAAAGTAAATATTTAGCGCAATGAGCAAAAAATTTCTTCCAATTTTGCAGGTGACGTGGTATTCATTTTTTTAATTTGCTGGTGGTTGGAACATTAACTTTGCAACTACTTCTGTTTCGGTCTTGTTGCAAGTTCAATGCCATGTTATATGTCTCCAGCGAAACCTTATTTTGACACGCATTGGATACTAACTGTATAAAAAAAAAAAGCAAGAGTTCACAATTTTAATGGTTTGCTAAAATCTTTAACTGCGTATTAAAAAAAACCTTTTATTATTAGCTCCTTCTTTATTAGCACCCAACTTAACAATAACTTTATCATAACAGATAAACATTTTTTGGCAATGATATAGGACTATCTTTAAATTCCTTAATGAACTTTTATTTATCACTTTACATAACCGTGTCTCTCCCCTCATAACAAACTTATAGCTGGCATTTTGGCAATCTTCCTCCTTTAACATGTTTTTTTTAAATAGCAGCGTGACCATAAAAAGAGTTGGCATTTATGCATCTGTGAAAGAAGAATAAGCATGGATCTCAATGATTTCAAAAACTTCATGGCATTTTTTTCTTTTAACAATCTTTGTATAGTTCGTGAGCACAACAAATAAGAGATTATCCCACTTATTCATGCTTTATATATTCATAACCTTTAAACTTTGTTTTATTCCATTAGTTTTCCATCTTGTAATAATAAGTTGTTTACACTAAAGTTTTCAAAAATATGAATAATAAAAGGTAAGCTTTTGGGATATTATCATTGTTTATTCTTTAAGGAAATTGAATTTACAGTAATGATAGAAAGAACTTTATGAGAATCACTTTTCATTAAGTATAAAGTTTGTTTTGTGTACATATTTGTGATTCCAAGTTTTAATTCATATTCACGTTAATATAATTTGAATATAAATTAGAATAATGAGTTCAAAATGTCTATTCAAGTTTTAATTAAAGTATGTTTCATATTTTAGAAATTTTAAAATAATGAATTAAAAGTTATGAATATAATAAAAAATAATATTTTCACTCAATATAAGAAAAGTAGATGTGTAAGCTGTTAGTTATTATTATATATCATTAATAATGATAAAGAAATAGACATTAATGATGAATAATAAAACAACTTATACCAACAAGATGAAAATGAATGAAAATACTCCATGGTAGAAAATAATCTTCCTATGCACTTAAAATAACGAGTCATCCAAAATGAGAACCGAGGATATGCAAATGTTGTTTCAGCCACCAGAAAACAAAGATCATCCAAACCACCAAATCCCTAAAGCCATAAGAACCAAGACAAAGACAAGCATCACAAAGAGTGAAACATCGAAAAATAAAAGCCATGAATCTCCATCAAAGCAAGGAAGATAAAATGAAACAAAACCAATATTTATAAAATTTACATGGAGACTGCTTTGAATTTGTGTAAAATCAAGGGGAGTTGTTGGGGTGCCAACAAATGGCGACATACCTGGGTGAACCAGTTATCTTTGTCCATCTTGTTTCAAAACATTGTGTAAAACATAGTCTAATACTCAGAGAAATCAGAAAATCTCAATGTGATAAAAACCAATATCTAATGATATTCATATCTGCAAATATTTTCAGACTTATCCTCATTCCTATCAATGAAAGAAAAATACAAACTAAAATATTATCTCATTAAATCAAAGTACTCAAATAATGACAATCCAAATCACCAGTTATAAAAATGTAGCCACTTATTTCTCTAAAGAATTTCAAAATTTGTTCCAGTTATTTTTTTTTTATAACCAAATCAGATAAAAGAAGGAATCGTTGTCATGTTTGGTAACCAGTAGACAATGTCACTCACAATTATTATTGGAAAATGAATCAATTGGCTCATTACTAAGACCCCTTATCTCTTGATCAAATAACCACGAGCCATTACCATATTTCTTGGTAATGTCACACCGGTAATTCTCATGATCCCGTTTGGACCGGCTCATTACTGAGACCTTTTGTTCTCTATAACAGATAGAAAAAAGCTTCAAATAATAAGTAAGTTTTAAAGGATGACTGATAATTTAAACGAATAAATATTTTTAGAGTACTAAGTTTTAAAAAGATAACTAACTAGTTGTCTTTATAAAAAACAAATTATAGAGGATTAAATCTAATCATAATTACAAATATTATAATAATATAAGAGGTTCATTTCAGATTTAAGAAGATCTGATTAATCTAAACAAACTGAAAAAATGAGCTTTATCACAACTATTCAAAATAGATGAACCGACTGAAATTCAACCGCAAGGATTTATTTATATACAAATGACTCATTTCTAAAAATAAAGAAAATTAGAAAGTTCAAAATACTAAAATCAATCAACCAAGAAAAATTATAAATAAAATAAGACCTGATCAAATTAAAATTCAACCATAACGTAAAAAACCAAAAGAAAAACTTATCGAAAACAAAAATAAACTAACTAAGTCACTAGCTATCCTACTCCTAAGCTAAACTATATAAAAAAGATTAAGTAAAATGAAACAACCAATGAATCCATTGAAGAACTTTTAATTGAAAAAAATGGAATCCGTCGAACACAAGTATTGGTAATCGAGGTGCTTCATATTGAATGATAGGAAGTATTGGATTGTTTGGGTACACAGGGTACTCCCAAAAGACCGAACACCTAGAGCAACCACTTCACACAAATAGATCACAGATCAATACACCGATGTTTGTCACGTGGTTAAAACCCTCGAGAGGGAAACAGTCCATGATCCCATCCAAATAGCTACTTGGAGAAATTTATTATGCAAAAGAAAGAAAGTTACATATGAGCTTCTCATACTCGATCAACTAGCCAAGGACCCTCCATGCTCTTTAAATAGAGATCATGGACCAATCGGGTGTTAAGCCACGGATCAATGGTAGGTATGATCTAAGAAAAGTTGAACCATCAGATCACTTTATGTCTAGAACATATCGTGACCGTCAGATTAGAATATTTACAACTGCATACTAATGTATACTAAAGAAACACACTTTACCTAACGGATATATTACACAAGTTGATCTTAACTAACTCCTAAGTGGCTAAATATCCTAACATCCCCCCTTAAGAACAACTTGGGATAGGATTGAAGGATTTACAAAAGTGACACTATTAGGAGAAGGAATGAGGCATTAGAACTTATCCTCCCTTAAGGACACATTCCTGAACTCCTAACATAGATCAAAGTTTAGAAAACTTTGCTTCTGTAAGAGACTTGGTGAAGATGTCTGCAACTTGATCATCTGTAGGGAAATAGAGCATTTCAAGAACACAATCATGAACAAGATTTCTGATGAAGTGCATGTGTAGTTCAATGTGTTTGTTGCGTTGATGTAGAACTGGATCTTTGGCAAGCTTGATGGCACTTTGATTGTCGCACCAAAGTGGAGTAGGTTGCTACTGCTCGAATCCAAACTTTGAAAGGATCTGTCAAATCCATAAAGCTTCTTGACTAGCATTAATTGCAGCTCAATATTCTACTTCTGCTAAAGAAAGAGCAAGAGCTTGTTGTTTCTTACAAGCCCAAGTGATAGGTCCAGATCCCAGACTGAAAACATAACCTGTAGTAGACTTTCGATCATCAGGATTGTCGACCCAATTTGAATCAGTGAAACCAACCAACAAAGGTGTCCCCCCTGTACTGTAATGAATCCCAAACTGAATTGTACCTTGAATATATCGAAGTATTTTTTTTGCTACTTTCCAGCGACTTTCATGAGGAGTTTGCATTAAACGGGAAACACGACCAATGGCAAAGGAAAGGTCAGGACGGGAATGATCCAAGTATAAAAGACTACCAACAAGCTGACAATACAAGGTAGCATCTACTTCAAGGGAAGTACAAGTGGCAGAAAGTTTGACTACCGATTGGAAGGGAGAAGGGGCCGGTTTACAATCTTCCATGCGAAAGTGATGAAGAAGGTCACAAGCATACTTAGACTGGGAAAGAAAGATTCCTTCTTTGGTTTGCAAGACTTGGAGACCAAGAAAATAATGCAAGTGTCCTAAGTTTGACATTTCAAAATTTTGCTTAAGACTGGATTTCACATGAAAAGTTTTGGGTCACTACCGGTAAGGATAAGATCATCAACATAAAGAACAAGTATGATGATATGGTTTCCTACTTTCTTGGTATAGACATTGGGGTCAGAATGGTATCTAGAAAAACCAGTGTCAAGGAGAAAGCGATCCATTTTGGCATACCAAGCTCTGGGAGCTTGCTTAAGGCTATATAAGGATTTCTTAAGGAGAGAGACAAGGCTAGCGTTATCTTGAATATATCCAGGAGGTTGTTCCATGTAAATTTCTTCTTGTAAATCACCATGTAAAAAGATAGACTTGAAATCCATTTGATGGACTTCCCAGTTATGTAAGGCTTCAATGGAAAGAACAAGGTAGATGGAGTTCATTTTTGCGATAGTAGCAAAGGTTTCATTGTATTCAATCCCTTCAACTTGGGAAAAACCTTTGGCAATTAACATTTCCTTAAGTATTTCAATACTTCTATCTGATGCATACTTAGTTCTGTAGACCCATTTACATTTGATAAGTTTTCTTGCTTTTGGAAGAGGAACAAGATCCCAAGTATCATTCGCCATTAAGGAACAATATTCTTCATCCATAACTGCATCCCAATCTGGATTTCCTGAAGCTTCTGCAAAAGTTTATGAGACATGATTCTTGAAGACTTGAGACAAAAGAGAATAGGCTCACTGAAACTGAGAATGTGTTCGACGTTGATCTCTAGGATCACTGGCAAAATCACCAGCTGCTTTACATGTTGAACAGACCCATCGAGAAATCATTGGTGTTGGTGCAATTGGAGGAACATGAGCAGCCGAAGGTGGATTTTCATCATCACTATCATCATCAGAAACTAGAGTTGGAAACCTGTCAAGGAAGTTGGAAGAAGAAGAAGAAGAAGAAAGCACAATCGCCGAATCAGGCTCGCAGGACAAAGATGGCACACCCGCCAAGTTAGGCTCGCATGCCAAGAGATTTTCATCAAATTTAATATCTCTTCTAATGATTATATCATGAGAATGTGGCTAAAGAATTCTATAACCTTTTACATCTTTTGAATATCCAACAAATATGCACATTTCACTTTTAGGCAGCAATGCTTTCCGTTTTTCATCCGGAATGTGAGCCCATGCTTCACAACCAAACACACAGAAGTGACTTACATCTGGTTTAATTTTATTACATGCTTCTTCCGATGTTATACCTTGTAAAACTTTAGTTGGTGTGCGATTAAATATGTATTTTGCACAATTTATGGCCTCGGCCCAATATTGAAGACTTAGTCCCTTAGATTGGATCATACAATTAGCCATTTCTTTTAAAGTGTGGTTCTTCCGTTCAGCTACACCATTTTGTTATGGTGTATATGGAATAGTGCGTTGTTGTTGGATTCCTTGTTCAGTGTAGAAAGTAGTGAAATTTTTGTTAACATATTCTCCTCCATTGTCAGATCTTAACTTAATAATTTGATGACCATATTGTTTTTCAACAAGGGCCTTGTAGGCCAAGAACATGTTAAATACTTCGCTCTTAAGTTTTAGGAAGTAAACCCAAGTGAATCTGAAGTAGTCATCAATGAGAGTTAAGAAATATTTGAAACCAGAAAAGGAAGCAGATAGAAGAGGACCACACAAGTCACTATGCACAAGCTCCAAGGGAACTGAGGCGTGCCAAGAGGCACATTTGTCAAAACTGTCTTGATGATGTTTTCCAAGTACACAACTAGAACAAAAACCATCCTTGCAAGATACCATCGGAAGACCAGTCATAATATTATATTTACATAGTTGTTGCAATGACTGATAATTTAAGTGACCAAATCGTTCATGCCAAATTTTGTTCAAGTTATCACTATGAGTAACAAAAGCTGAAGGAAAAGGTGATCACCCAAAGCTGTTAAATTTGTACAACCTGTTAATATCATCAACAGTTCCAGTAGTAAGGACATTTTGAGGATTTTTAAAATCCTTGATTACAACTTGGTGAGGTGTAAACGTCACACTTTAAGAAATATTTGAAACCAGAAAAGGAAGCAGATAGAAGAGGACCACACAAGTCACTATGCACAAGCTCCAAGGGAACTGAGGCGTGCCAAGAGGCACATTTGTCAAAACTGTCTCGATGATGTTTTTCGAGTACACAACTAGAACAAAAACCATCCTTGCAAGATACCATCGGAAGACCAGTCATAATATTATATTTACATAGTTGTTGCAATGACTGATAATTTAAGTGACCAAATCGTTCATGCCAAATTTTGTTCAAGTTATCACTATGAGTAACAAAAGCTGAAGGAAAAGGTGATCACCCAAAGCTGTTAAATTTGTACAACCTGTTAATATCATGAACAGTTCCAGTAGCAAGGACATTTTGAGGATTTTTAAAATCCTTGATTACAACTTGGTGAGGTGTAAACG
The DNA here is from genome assembly GCA_001517045.1 of Pseudotsuga menziesii. NCBI lineage: Eukaryota > Viridiplantae > Streptophyta > Pinopsida > Pinales > Pinaceae > Pseudotsuga > Pseudotsuga menziesii. The sequence goes on along the minus strand of LPNX010364926.1, from coordinate 1,747,807 downwards.
TCACACTTTTATCTTCACCTGAATGAGTAATTTGATAGACTAATAACAAAATGTAGGAAAGTTTCGGAACACCTAGTATATCATTGAAATAACCATTTTCTACTGGAACTATTCCAGATCCTACAACACTTAGAGATCTATCATCACCAACAAATATTTGTTTGGTGTTACATTCATGCATAGTAGAGAAGATGGCTTGATCCTTAGCCATATGATAAGATGCTCCAAAATCAATGAGCCATTCATTTGAAGTAGAAGAAGAAGATGCAGTATAAGAGTAACCAGAAGCACAAAGTGCATGTCCATGAGAGGTAGATTATGAAGACAAATCTAGGCTGATGTGATGCTTCTTCATTGCTGCTTCTAAGGCTACCATCTTCTTGAAACACTTAGATTCATCATGATTATCTTTCTCACAAAAATTGCAATGACACTCAGTCTTCTTTCCTTTTGGCTTGGATCCTTTGTCATTTTTTAAAGAAGGAGCTGACTGAGAGAGTTTGGGACCCTTGTTGTTTGGCTTATTATTGCAAAAATTTTGTTTCTTGGGAGGCTTAGACTTTTCTTTATGTTGGTACAATAAGGCTTTCCCAGATGTATCTACATTGTTAATTATTCCAATATGAATGAGCTTATCTTTCTCTCTAATTAATGAATCACAAAAGGATTCAAGACTAGGCTCTTGATAGCTAGCTACAATCAAGGATTATTTCATGGAGTAGAATGTAGATACAAAAACAAAATATGCAGGTCCAAGTTTGGAAAGAATACGATAAATACATTATTTGTCTTCTTTCTTAATCTTGCATTCTTTACATAAGATTCTAAGAGTTTTATACTTAGATAAATAGTCTTGAATGCATGAAAAATCACTTGGATTCAAAGAAATCAACTCATTCTCAAGTTGATGACCTCAAATTTCATTGTGTTTACCAAACACAGATTCCAACTTTTTCCAAGATTTATCAGGTTCATCAACTCTAGATATGTGGAATCACAAATCAGTAGAGATTGACATCCCAACCAATCCTCGAGCTTCATCACATCTATTTTTTTATTTTCTTATCATCATCAGTGGGTTCTGTTTCTTTCCTTGAGGTAATTATGAAAAGTCCCCTACTTCGTAGAACATCCTCCATACGATATTTTCATGAGAAATAGTTAAAATTGGTAAGTATAATATCACAAGGGGTGGCCATACTTGATAAATAATGGCTGAAAAAACAGAAACTAACTGACTAGATGCAAAGATCTCGAAAAAATAGGCTGTTTTAAAAAAAACAGCACTAAAACTGATTCTGAATGATTAAGTTATGCATGATCAAAGAAAATATTGAAGGTGTCCCCAATAGTGATGTGGCAGATAGTAACTTGACCAACTTAAAAAAAGAAGCTCCCTCTTCCCAAGATCAACCTTTGACAATCATTTTACAATAAAGTTACTTTTAAGTGAATCACTTTTGTAAAATAAGTGATGTTCACTTTTACAATAATGTTATTTTAAATAGTGTGGCAATAAATTAAAATACTTAAGTGACTTAATTTTTATTTTATTTTATTTAAATGAGATGCACTTTTACAATAAAATAACTTGAAAATAGAAATTGCATGCACTAAAAAGTAGCTTAATAAGACTTGAACTCAAGACCTATTAAGGAATAAAGCAACTTTGGACCAAGTGAGCTAAGTTTAAAAAGTACATTAAAGAATGGAAAGAAGTGATTCTAGATTTCGGCAACACTGATTCTAGATTTTCATCAAAACCAGAAGTGGCTCTTCATAAACGGTCTAATACCATGTAAGGTTTGCCGTTACACCAAAACCTGTAGATGTTGATGAACCATTTGAAACCCAACACAATTCCTTATCACCAAGAGTGGCGGTTAGTCCACTTGTTTGCATGAGTGGGCCTAATGGTTAAGAGCATGTGTTTCCTCTTAGGAGGTCACGGGTTCAAATCCAAAGGTGGGTAGTGTATGTACACCTCTGTAGACTTTAGCAGTTAAATCGCTGCGTAGAGGGGGGTCCCTTGTCCCACAAACAAGGGGGTCTCATACACCAATTTGGTCTCTCGCTTGGCGGTGACCTTAAAAATATATTATTATTATTATTATTATTATTATTATTATTATATTCCTAGAGGTGCGACAATTATACCATGTGGAGGTACCCAATACTCCAACACCTCACCTCCGGCGTAGCTCAGGGGAATTGAACCTGAGGCCTATGCTCTGATAGCATGTTCGGGTACATAGGCTACTCCCAAAAGATTGAACACCTAGAGCAACCACTTCACACAAATAGATCATAGATCAATACACCGATGTTTGTCACATGGTTAAAACCATCGAGAAGGAAACAATCCATGGCCCCAACAAAATAGCTACTTGGAGCAATTTATTATGAAAAATAAATAAAGTTACATATGAGCTTCTCATAATCGATCAACTAGCCAAGGACCCTTCGTGCTCTTTAAATAGAGATCATGGACCAATTGGGTGTTAAGCCATGGATCAATGGTAGGTATGTTCTAAGAGAAGTTGAATCGTCAGATCACTTTATGTCTAGAACATATCGTGACCGTCGAATTAGAATATTTACAAATGCATACTAATTCATACTAAAGAAACACACTTTACCTAATGGATATATTACACAAGTTGATCTTAACTAACTCCTAAGTGTCTAAATATCCTAACATGGATTAGATTTACTATTTACAAAGAAAGGAAAATGAAAATGGAACATCTTAAATATGATTCTTCCAACCATGTAAATATTGAATCATGAAAATTAGATTGGAAGCTATAAGATTCAATGAATTGATTAGACATCTTATCATAAGGATGCTAAAAATTTAAAGATACAAAAAAAGGCTTGATAGAGAAAAAAACATTCTTATCAATCATATTTCCTGAAACTTGTCGTTGTTCACGATCTTTCGTGTTCGTAAAATTGATACTTGGATGATTATTGTCAGTTTTTACTTCAATATTATTGTTTTGTCGATCAACCAACTCAAAATCATAGGTATGTTCTTTGTTGCAAATAGGACTCGACTGATTATCTTTCTCCTTTGAATGGCTTTTCTTAATTTTCAAATTATTTGTTTGTATTAGCTTTTCCTTAAAGATTTGATTTTTAATCAGGTTGTAATTAAAACAAATATTCTGAAATTCATTTTCAATCTCACCCAATTATTTCTCTAAATACCTATCTTCATTATGTTCTCCATGATAATTTAAGCTAGTAAATGAAGATTAAGGATATTCAATTAAATGATTGTCTAATTCAGATTTCTGAAAATAAAAAGGATTCAATTTATGTATTTCGAAATCTGAACTAATGCTTTGAAGGCTTTGCTTAATAATTCCTAAATCTTCATCAACGTTAGGATGCATAGATTGATCAATTGGGAAGGAAAAAGTATCTTCATGCTTATCATCTATTAAAAGAAAATTTTCTAAATCATGTGAAGTAGATGATAAATCATTTTTATTCCCAATTCTATTATCATCCATGATATGATTGAATTCAGAAGAAGACAAATGTTTAGATAAGATAGAATCTTCATTTAACACATTAGAATCATTAGAGGCATAATTCTCTTCTAAAATTTTGGTTTCAAATTTTAGACAATGAAGGTTAGATGTGAAACATTTAGCATCTTTACTTGGGGAAGAAAAATTATAATGGGAACATTGGATGCACTTTTCGGTTAATCCACTTTTTGTGTATGTGTAATTGTTTGAAAGTTCCTTCCCTTTTGTAAAGAAATTACTTCATTTCATAAAAAAATAAATTGTTCTTCTAACTTAGATGATAATGAAATCTTTGATTCATCTTCAATATCATTTTCATCATATAAAAAAAAATGAAAATTTTTAGAAGATTACATTTTGAAATATTTTTCAAGTTTTTGATCCAGGAGGATATTGGTGGCCACCCACCTATTCTTCTTGGACCCCCACCATTGTTTCTTTCAGTTTTTCAGTTTTCTTAATTGTAGCAGAATTTACTATTTTTGGCAGTTTTCGGGTCTTAAACTTCCAGAGCCGTTTTGAGGCCCTAAACGGCGTTTTTTCGGCATCGAATGGTCAAACAAATATGAGTCCGTTTCGGACTTGATATTTGTTATTTATGGATGTAATCCTTAAACATATATCTCTAACAATGTATCATGCGTGTAAAATGGACGTAGTATGCTAAAATTATGACCCCAGGAAATCCATGTACCAAGTTACCCAACGGGGCCCACATTAAGGCGTTTCACCTCCTAGGGTTAGGTTTTTGGATGTGTAGGGTTTTCATTGTTTCTCAATAATATATAGGCCTTCGAGCCTCATTGTAACACAGAGTTCAGAGGCATGTAGCCGCCACATCTCTTCTCATAGATAAGCTACCAGCACTCTAGCTAGTTTATTTCCATTTTGTATGTAAACCAGTTTCAGTTATTGATTAATGAAATGAAGTGTTATTTCCACTGCATATTTGTTTCTATGGTTATTTGTGTATTTTGTTGCGTTCCTACATAAATCTAGATCAGTGGTATCAGAGCAATCTGCTCTTTCTCAATCCTTCTTTGCATGTCCCCAACGAGGGCGGGGTATAAAGAGTTAGGGCTCGATTTGGTTGAACCTTTGCAAGATCAGCCTCACAAATCCCGACGGCCACCCATGGGGGAAGAAAAGAAAGATGAGGGCACAGAAGATCCTATCAAAATGTTGCTCGAGGAGGCCCTTGAAAAACAAAGAAACGTGATGATAGATAACTTCGCCCAGATCCTTCGACGACTTCCCACTGGTGGCGCATCTACATCTAGCAGCCACTCTGGAGGCACAACCCCTTTTAAGGTATAAGTAAACTTCGGCATTCCAATATTTGATGGTCGAATAGATGCAGATGCCATAGATAGATGGTTGAATCTATTAGAAGGGTATTTCTCGGTTCATGACTTTTCTGACCGGGAAAAGATTACTTTTTCTCTACTCAAAGCCGCCCCCCATGTCAAGGACTGGTGGGAAACCTACTGTGCAAGAAAGGACATGGAGGAACCCTCTCTATTCTTGGCCGTACCCACTTGGAATTATTTTCGAGATGCCATAAAGGGACACTATTATCCAGTGGGGAGCTACGAGGACAAGTACATACAATGGACTACGCTGCGACAGCTAAGAGATCAAGATGTGCATGACTTGACGAATCTGTTCGATACCCTGCGCACCAAGTTGGGTATCAAAGATTCAGAGAAACATTTGGTGCCAAAGTACCGCAGTTTTCTGCACAGATACATTTAGGAGGAAATAGAGTTCCTCGACATCTCCTTGCTTGGTACGGCATATCGGTATGTTTCCAAAATTGAGCAAAAATTCAAATAGAAAAAGTGAGACTTTGGATATGCGAATCAGAAGCAAGGGAAAGGTGCCCCAAAACCGCAAAACCAAGGACACAGCTAAGGCATTGAGACTCAAGAAAAGTTGCCAAAGCTGCAAGCAAAGAGAAACACTGCAAAGCCGAAGAAGGAAGCGGGAAAATGGTGCGAGTTCCATAAGAGCCCCACTCACAACACAAGTGAGTGTCGAGCTAAGCAGTCACTGGTGGTTGAGATAAAGGATTTTGAATCAGATGCATACTCCGACACTGAATCATAACCTAATAAGGGGAATGACAGAGGGAAGAAGATTATCGATGCAGAGCCCAACGCCACCATTGCCGCCACGAAGATCCAAAAGGAAGAACCAAAATATTCAGAGGAGGAGGAGCGTCTTTTCCACTCCCAGATGTGGGTAAAGGGTTCCCCGCTACAGTTCATTGTCGACAGTGGGAGCCAAAAGAACCTGATTTCAGCAGAAGCTGTGAAGTGGTTGGGTTTGCTGACCACAGCACACCCACAGCCGTACACCATCGGGTGGCTTCACCAAGGAAGTGATCTACGTGTTAGCCAACAGTGCCGCCTTCCCTATAGCATCAAGCCCTTCACCGATGAGGTATTATGTGATATTGCTCCTCTTGATGTTTGTGATGTATTATTAGGTCAACCATACTTATGGAAGTGACATGCTGTGTATGAGTCCCGGCCTCGCGCTATTATTATTACGTTGGGAAATAATTTGTACAGGATACCGGAGGTACCACCCCCTGCCGCTATCTCTTTGGTTACTACAAAACAATGCAGTAAGCTCATTTCCAAAACTGGGAAGTTTGTTTTCTTGATGATCCACCCTCAGGGCAAGAAGAAGATCATGGCCACAACCTCCAGACAGGGCCCCTCCGCATGAAAACAACAAATGGACAAGGTCGTGGAGAAGTACCGGGACATACTCACCTCACCCACCGGGGTGCCTCTCCACTCTCAAGTTAAGCACCCCATTGATCTAACCCCAGGTGCGACGCTACCCAATGGACCAATCTATTGACGTTCTATTATGGAGAATGATGAAATCAAGAGGCAAATTCAGGAGCTGCTACAGAAGGGTCACATCTGGCCAAGTTCATCGCCCTATGGGAGCCCGACCGTGTTGGTATAGAAGAAGGATGGGACTTGGAGAATCTGTATTGACTATCGGGTGCTGAACAAGATCACTGTTCGGAATAGGTACCCAATCCCATAGATCGATGACCTCCTGGACCAGCTTAAAGGGGAGAAATATTTTAGCAAGATCGACTTAAATTTTGGGTATCACCAGGTACCGATCGAACCAACCGATGTATGGAAGACTGCCTTCAAAGCCAAGGAGGGCCTTTTCGAATGGTTGGTCATGCCTTTCGGGTTGACAAATGCTCCTGCAACCTTCATGAGACTGATGGACGACATCTTGCGGCCATTCACCAACTCATTTGTAGTAGTGTACTTGGATGACATCCTGTTCTTCAGCCAAACTTGGGAAGAGAACCTCCATCACATTTGAAAGGTCCTCCAAACATTGTGGCAGCACAAGTTGTGTGCCAATTTGGACAAGTGCACTTTTGGCATGACCCAGGTTCAGTATCTGAGATACATTATTGATGAGTGTGGGGTACATGTGGATCAAACCAAGATCCAATTCATTCGGGATTGGCTAGCCCCAACTACTCTAACAGAGCTTCGCAGCTTTTTGGGCCTTGCTAATTTCTACCATAGGTTCGTGTTGGGATTCTCTCATATCACTTGGCCCTTGAGTTAAGTCACCAAGGGAGGAGCGAAAGAAAAATTCTTTTTGTCGGAAACTCAGTAGAAGGTGTTTACAAAATTGAAACATCGCCTATGTTGTGCCCCAGTGCTCACATTACCAGACTTGCAACAACCATTTGAGATCGAGACAGATGCTTTTGACTATGCTATTGGGGCAGTCCTTACTCAATAAGGGCATCCAATGGCATATCACAGTGAGACACTATTCGACATAGTCCGCAAATATCCCACTTATGACAAAGAAATGTATTCCATTGTACAGGCTTGCCGACAATGGAAGCATTACATTTTGGGGACAGAAACGATCATCCACATAGACCACCGACCCCTACGGTTCATGCAGACACAAGGAAAGTTACAGAATGATCACCATCAGAACTGGTCCACATATCTACAACAGTTTCATTTGAACATCAAGTACAAGAAGAGAAGCACCAATAATGTTGCAAATTGCCTCAGTTGACCACCGATCATGGCGATAACGATTGTGCTCAACTCTTGTGTGCACAAGACTTCTGATTGGCCGCTTCTCTACAGGAGTGATCCATAATTCAGCCACACATACCAGACGCTCCTAGAGGGAAACCCTGTTCTAAAATTTCACCTCCAGGATGTACTACTATGTCACATGGGACACCTTTGTGTTCCTTCAATTGAGCGTGCCAAGATGGTTTGGGAAGCGCACTACAGTCGGGTCGCTGGGAATTTCGGGGTCGAGAAAAAAGTGGCAGTACTGCAGAAGTATTTCTATTGGTCGAACCTTCGACAGGACATCGGGAAGTACATCCGATCCTGCACTTCCTATGCCATTTCCAAACCATCCATCAAGAAGCAAAGCCTCTATACTCCGTTTCCTACCCCTAGTAGACCTTGGGAATCCATCTCCATGGATTACATGTCAGGCCTTCCTTCTACTAAGCATGGCAACGATTGTGTGTTTGTGGTCGTTGACAGATTCTCAAAGATGGCCATAATGGAAGCCTGGAAGAAGAATATCATAGCAGAAGCCACTGCTAAAATCTTCTTTGAACAAGTGTGGGTACACTTTGGGATCCCACAGTCTATAACCTCAGACTGAGACAGCAGGTTCCTTAGTACATTCTGGTCTAGCCTATGGTCAATGCTAGACACCAAGCTCACAAATTCCACAGCTTTTCATCCCCAGACTGATGGCCAGACAGAGGTCGTCAACAGGATGATCGTACACATTTTGCGCATGTACAACTCAAAGCATCCACGCACATGGGATTAGAGCCTCCCCTATGTACAACATAGCTATAATCGGGCCCTCCACAGCTCAACCAACCATAGCCCCTTTCAGGTGGGCTTGAGATTCCAGCCACTATGTCCCATTGACGTAGCCATGCCATTTGTAGCTACTCAAGTTGATTCAGCTCATATCCAGTCTGAAGTTTCCAAGGCAAACAAATTCATTGAGCGCATTCAGCACATTCTCCAACATGTTCATGACATATTGGATAGATCCAATGCTAAGTACAAGCAGCGACATGATCAGCATCAGGTGCAACACAACTTCTAGGTGGGCGACAAAGTGTGGCTACATCTACAGAAGGAGCGCCTCGCTGGACCCCACCGCAAGCTTCGCCCACTTCGATATGGGCCATATACCATCACCAAGGCTATTGGAGACAATGCCTTCGAGCTCAGTATTCCACCATTCCTTGGTCTACACCCAGTGTTCAATGTGGACTTCCTTCGACCCTACTTTCCACCTCTACTGGACATATCAGACGTGGCCGAACAACTCACACCAATAGAGTTAAACCCCGACTGCATGGAACAAGCCACAACTGATTGGATTATGGACACAGGTTAAAAACACTCGCCAGTAGAAGATCTAGATATATCGAGTTGTCAAAGTAGGCCAACTTCTTCACTAGAGAAAGTGGCTCACCAAGGACCAAGTTCAACAGAAGTTTCCTCATCTCATGGAGGAACTCAACGCAATGGGGACCATTGCTTCCTAAGGGGGGAGGAATGATCCAGGAGGATATTGGTGGCCACCCACCTATTCCTCTTGGACCCCCTCCATTGTTTCTTTCAGTTTTTCAGTTTCCTTAATTGTAGCAGAATTTACTACTTTTGGCAGTTTTCGGGTCCTAAACTTTCGGAGCCGTTTTGAGGCCCTAAATGACTTTTTTCGGTATCGAATGGTCCGGCAAATATGAGTCCGTTTTGGACTCAATATTTGGCATTTATGGATGTAATCCTTAAACAGATCTTTCTAATGATGTATCATGCGCGTCAAACAGAGGTAGTATGCTAAAGTTACGACCCGTGGAAATTGATGTACCAAGTTACCCAACGGGGCCCACATTAAGGCGTTTCACCTCCTAGGATTAGGTTTTTAGATGTGTAGGGTTTTCATTCTTTCTCAATAATATATAGGCCTTCAAGTCTCATTGTAACACAGAGTTCAGAGGCATGTAGCCGCCACATCTCTTCTCAGAGATAAGCTACCACCACTCTAGCTAGTTTATTTCCATTTTGTATGTAAACCAGTTTTAGTTATTGATTAATGAAATGAAGTGTTATTTTCGCTGCATATTTATTTCTATGGTTATTTGTGTATTCTATTGTATTCCTGCATAAATCCAGATCAGTTTTAGAGCGTACTCACATGCTTCATGTAAATCGGTTATGCCCTTTTGTAAAATGAACATAGCCATGTCTTTGGGAATAGATTGTACATACCATTCTAACATGATGTCTGTTGAAGGTCTAAGATTCTCATGTAAGCAAATAAATACCTGTCAGAAGCAAATATTGAAATCACCAATTGATTCACCATCGTTTACCTGCATTTTACCAAGATCTTTATAAGTCTTAATCGGATCATAATTATCGAAATCATTTTCAAACAACTTTTATCGAAATCATTTTCAAACAACTTTTTAAATTGCGACCAATTATGAACTGAATGTGTGGGAAAAACATTGAACCAACAAAAATCCTTACCTTCGAATGTGAGTGGAAATAACCTGCAAACAACATCTTTGTATACAACATTAAGTAAACAAACAATTGACTCATATTTTCTGATATGTTCATTAGCTGAAGTATTTTTCTCACCATTGAATTTTGGCAAAAGATTTACTGCCTTTCTTGGAAGTTCATGCAAAGGGCCTTGGAGACTCGGTGCATTATTGGACTCCCAAGCAGGGATATGTGAATACGACATAATTGATAAAATGTCAAAGGATCGAATCACCTAGGCTAGTTTTCCATCTATCCATCCCTATGGTGCATGAGTGACAACATGTACGGATAAGAAATAAAAACAATTACAAACCAAGAGCCGGAGCATAAATGTTTTATGATACGATTTTTTTTTTACCTCAAGCCCTCATTATAGAGGAGAGATAACCCACTCAAATTGAATAAAACAACTCCTTGAATGTTTGCATTAGCTACCTCTTGCGGGAACAACGGTCTCGCTGCCTTTTGGGTTTCTATCAACAAGAGAGTCTCACAGTTGTATTGGTTAACTTGCTGAAACTAAAACTACACTAAGATGTAAAACTAATCTATAATAAATTTCAATAGCTGAAACAAAACAATTTAGTAATTGCGAGACTGAAAATAGATCTAACAGCTTCTAAATCTGTAAGTATTTTGCCATGAAATAAATATGTAAATCTAAATTTAAAACTAATTGTCTACTCTATTTCTATCATATGTTAACGTAAATAGGAGCATGATTAAAATAAGTCTCATGCATGAGAAGTAAGATTTAATTACAATTTACTTTAAAGAAATTTAAAGTAAATTATAATTATTTAAGCACAATAATATTTCATAACAAGTAATTAATAAAATAATTACTTATTCAAATTCCTCATTACATTAGATTAGTAATTGTTCCAAGAAATCAAACACAATAAAATTAAACACAATAAAATTAATCATTCTAGACAAATAAATATAAAAATTTAAGTGGAAGAATGAACAAAGAAATTGTGTTAAAATTCTCTTCAACAATTAAACCAAAGAACGATAACAAAGTACAGTCTTATTGAAATAGTTGAGAGAATCTTGAAACAATACTTGGCGGCAATTCCTGGTTACAAAATCTCTGAATAAAAGTTACAGATCTGCTTGCATGTCCATAAAACTGTTTTTTGACTGAATCTCTCTCCCTCTTCTCACATACAAATGCCAAAAGAGAAATACATAGCATAAAAAAAACTTTCTCTTGCTATGTCGAGAGCCTCCTTGACGGTGCCTCATTTATCCTGCGAAACGTTTTTTACAATATAAACACAAAGAAAAGTTTATGTTCTCTATTGAGGCCTCCCTCTTTCTTAGACAAACTAAGGTCAAATTTATAGAAGAAAAGAGCTGTGGAAGGAATAGAATCCAATCTCCAAAATATTGGTTCATTTTGTCCAACACCAAACCGACTGCGACCAATTTCTGGAAAAATCCTCTCTGTTCTGCAATGAAAATATCCAAATCTGTTGATAGATTTCAAAAATGGCCTACAGTTAGAGGTAAAGGACCTGATTTGGGAAGTGGGTTCTAGACGGTTTGAGTTGATTCATTACAGTTTACCAACAACCCTTCACACAAAAACATGTCTTCCAGCTGGTGCACGATTCTACATTTCCTCTCTTAGCTGTTAAAACTGAACATCTTCTTTTTTTCTTTTTCCACGGGATGACCTCCATCATCTTCGTCTTAGTTGTTAAGGTAATGTGTTGTCTTCCATGAAACCACAATATGTATCCACTTCATCTAATTTGTTAAACCTTCACAATGATATGCCCTTCCATGTTTGCGCATCATAAAAAGTAAGGGTTTTAAAAATTAAAATAGAAAAGGAAGAACATAAATTTATAATCGATTAAGAAAAATAAACCTTAAAAGAACAAGAATCTTTCCTTTAGACTTTTACTTCTATGACAGATTTACAGCAAGTTCGTATTTTTGAATATAAGCAATATTGTAGTGGTGCAATAAACTGAAGACCATTAATTCCAGTTCAATACAAAACAACCGAATCTGCAGAAGAAAGTAAATATTTAGCGGACTGAACAAAGAATTTTCTTCCAATTTTGTAGGTGACGTGGTTTTCATTTTTTTAATTTGTTAGTCATTGGAACATTAACTTTGCAACTGCTTCTGTTTTGATATTGTTGCAAGTTCAATGCCACGTTATATATCTCCAACGAAATCTTATTTTGACATGCATTGAATGCTGGCCGTATAATAAAAAACCCGGGTAAAAGTTCACAATTTTAATTATTTGCTGAGATCCTTAACTGTGTATTAAAAAAAACCTTTTATTATTAGCTCCTTCTTTATTAGCACCCAACTTAACAATAGCTCTATCATAACAGATCAATCATTTTCGATACTATCTTTAAATTCCTTAATGAATTTTGTTTTATCTCTTTACATGACCGTGACAATCTCCTCATAACAAACTCGTAGTTGACATTTTGGTGATCTTCCTCCTTTAACATGTTTTTCTTAAGTAGCAACGTGGCCATAAAAAAGAGATGGCATTTATGCATTCGTGAAAGAAGAATAAGCATGGATTTTAACGATTTCAAACACTTCATGGCATTTTTTCTTTTAACAATCTTTGTATGGTTCGTGAGCACAACAAATAAGAATAAGAGATTACCTCACTTATTCATGCTTTATGTATTCGTAACCTTTAAACTTTGTTTAATTCCATTAGTTTTCCATCCTGTAATAATAAGTTGTTTACACCATAATTTTTCAAAAATATGAATAATAAAAGGTAAGCTTTTGGGACATTATCATTGATTATTCTTTAAGGAAATTGAATTTACAATAATGATAGAAAGAAATTTATGAGAATCACTTTTCATTAGGTATAAAATTTGTTTTGTGTATATATTTGTGATTGTAAGGTTCTTTAATATAGAGTTTTAATTCATATTCATGTTGATATAATTTGAATATAAATTAGAATAATGAGGTCAAATCATCTATCTATGTTTTAATTAAGGTATGATTTATATTTCAGAAATCTTAAAATAACGAAGTAAAAGTTATGAATATAATAAAAAATAATATTTTCACTCAATATAAGAAAAGTAGATGTGTAAGTTGTTAGTTATTATTATATATCATTAATAATGATAAAGAAATAGACATTAATGATGAATAATAAAACAACTTATATTAAGAAGATGAAAATGAATGAAAATACTCCATGCTACAAAATGATTTTTCTATGCACTTAAGATAACGAGTCATCCAAAATGAGAACCGAGAATATGTAAATGTTGTTTCAGCCACCAGAAAACAAAGATCATCCAAACCACCAAATCCCTAAAGCCATAAGAACCAAGACAAAGAACAAGCATCGCAAAGAGTGACATATCGAAAAATAAAAGCCATGAATCTCCATCAAAGCAAGGAAGATAAAATGAAACAAAACCAATATTTACAAAATTTACATGGGGACCTATTTGATTTTGTGTAAAATCAAGGGGAGTTGTTGGGGTGCCAACAATGTTCCAAGAAATGACAATATGGTTTAGATGCTATTCTTGCACTCAAAAGGAACATTTCTGACATATCTCTTGAGATGCTTTAACAGAATTTATGACAACATTACTTATGTTTTTTGTTAGCTGGCATTGACTACATAAACTTCCATTGCTTCATTGTAGAAAAGTTTCCTTGCTGTCATATTTTCAGCCCTTGGTTGTGCAGACTGTACAATGTCTGCATATAGTTGTTACAATTGACAACTATTTCCCAATGCCCTATGCTAGTCCCTGATTGTTTCAAGCTAGTGGTAGTTCAGGAGTCTGTTTATTTTGATTCAGTAACAACAACTGTGAAATACCTCATGTTCTTCTTATAAACAAATTCCTTCTTGACATCACTTGAAATAAGCTTGAAGATATTGTTGTTCTCTTTTGCGCAATAAAATTTCCGGAGATAGAAAAATAACAAAAGGAAAGGAGAACTGATTGGTTCTCTGATAATTTCTGAAATTAACCTCCCAAAAGTTCTCTGCCTAAGCAACAGGAGGAGATTAAAAAGAGAGAAAGCCTCTACATGAAGAATGGTGCTATATTAAACAAATAATAGGCAAAGAGAATCTACACATTTTATGTATGCATTGTTTGACAATTCCATTAAGTTTGCAACCACTCTTGAATTTCTTCCATGTAATACGTCCAGTGGATTTGTTTACACTGGAAGTGTAAGAAAACTCATCTTGTGACAAAGCAAGGTCCCACTATGTTAAATACAAATTTACCAACTATACTCTGCAACAAATTTCCGAGACTTCTGTTTACCAGCTCTGTTTTCCCGACAATTTGTGGTTGTTAGGTGGAGCCATGTACTAAATCTTTCTATCTAACTTTTGCACTAAAGTCCCCAAAAATGACACAGAAACTTTGTGATAGTATCTCTATCACAAGTAATTGTATTTGTCTTGGACATACCATGCAAGCACAGAACTTAATTGCAAACTAGTTAAACTATTTTACTAGCATCCGAAATTTGATTCCCATTGTTTGTTTCCCCATTGTTTTCTTCTACACATTTACTAGCAAATGTACTTCGAAGCGGAATGTTGAAAAAGAGAGTGGCATTCTTTTGTTCTTCAATACTCATTGGGTCATCACTAGGAACAAGCCCTAAGGCTTTCATGAATCATGTCAATTGCTTCTACAATCTCCTTGGGATGCATATTTGATGGTTTTCTCATATCAAATTTGAATGTCTTTTGTTTGTTCCAGATGAGCCTCTTAATATTTACAGGCAGATTCCATGAGTTGTCTCCACTGGGTGCAATTTCCTACTTCTCTAGTTTGATGTAAAATTGTGATGGTAAAAATTTCAAGTGGTGTATGGATGCTGATGAAGACAAATGGGCACAAAATATACTAATTTGGAGGATAAATGTGGATGCCAAAGGCCAATTCATTGCATGGAGAATTCTCCATTAGAAACTGCTAGTTAGCATGAAACTGAGTATTCAACCTTAGCAAAGGTAAACAACGTGGATTCAAGGAATCGGTTAAATTTTTAAATAGGTTTTTTGAATGTGTATAAGTATTAGGAAAACTTAACTTCTCTTGTTGGACCATTTACCAACCATCTTCATTAGCCGGTTAGGATGGAAACACCCTATCAAAGAGATCCATATGGAGCACAAATAATCTGTATTTGATTAAACTTTAGAGCAATCACTTTAACCCATGTTTGGAGAGAGATGATGACTATTTTTAAGTAATTCATTTCATGTTGAAAAATTTATGGTCAATCTTTATTTTTTCTTTTTGTTGCAGTTGAAAACAATGCTTTGGGGCATGGATCTAGGAAAGAGAATATTGACAAATCAATGATATGAATTCCTTAAGAGACTGTAGTTGAGAATATGCAGCAAGAGGTGGTGATTACCGAGAAAAGTATTGATGATCAAGGTTAATGAAATGTCATTTAAAACTAAAATAAGGTTTCACAATTGAAGGTGATTGTTAGTGTAATGATAGTAAAAGTGCAATATTTCATCAAAGAACTTCAAGATGACAAAGAGTCAACATTGCTATCTTGAAGGTGCTCTGCCACTGATATTATCAATCATGATAGGGAGAGGCAACTATCACCTTGGGGAATCTTTTTGTTGTAGGTGCCTCAGATTAATTTTTTGAATTGATATATGGATGTGAAGTAATGGTAACTCAATGTATGCAAGCATGTTTATTTTGGGGGCTGGGAGTGGGGATCTGAGGCTGGGCCCTTTTCAAATTATCTCACAATGATCTGCAACACCTTGGTCTCACATTGTTGACACTAACATAATCACATGTGAGCCCAATCACTCACAACATTAAAGAGCCAAAAACAAATTCACAAAGTGAATAGTTTAGTCCTTCTCATTAATGCCACTTAAGTTACACCGTCTCCTTAGCACTCTCCAACTCAAACTTGTTATACCACCCAACCACCCTTGATAGTGACTAGCTTCAACTTATATTTTTCAAAGTTACACTTCAACAGACTTCAAGACTGCCCCATACACAGTCCAATGTCATCTCCAAGCTCAGACCTCAATCGACTCACAAATCTTCCACTGTCTTGCTTAAATGTCTTCTTGAAGGTTACTCCTTATTAAATTCAGAACATAGATCTATGGACCAAATCACAACTCACAAGATAGATCATACAATTTACTCAAAACTTGAAGAATGAAAAAATGAAAAAATGGCTTGCAACTGTGAATGCTTTCATTAATAAAAAGTAATTAGACAATTAATTACAATGAAGTACAATGGCTAAATAGCCTCATGCAATTCGAATCCACGTGAGAAAATTTGAATTGGTTTGACTCTACTTCACTGAATGGTTAACTGACCTTGTCTAAATCATTCTCGCAGTTCAAAATCCAAACTCAAGTGTCTAATTCAGTGTTAAATAGTCTAACTAACTGAGGTAGGTGAGTAAATGCGCCTCACCTTCATGCATCCATGTAAACCTAGCGCTATCTTAGTATAACTGAATGTAACTGACTCCTAACTGAGCTTGACTAGTCACCAACTGAACTCAACTAATGGAGGTTGGTGTGACAACCCCAATTTTTCACAAAAATCTAAATTTTTCAAGTTAACAACAAATGTTATAACCTGCGGTTCTACTAACAGCCAACAGTTAGCCTAAAGATCAGTTAAGTAAGTGGTTTCTTAACAGTTTATTTTTCATAGCAGGATAAAAATCTTTTTGTGTGTTATTTGCTTCAGTTTACTGATTAGCTCTTTTATGTCAGTAGGTGGAATCTACTTTTAGATCTGGGGCTTACTTAGCATTTGTGCTAACGCAGATGAATATTGTTTATTACAGGTTTTTACAGGTATGATCAGTCGAGTATATATTTTTTAAAGATTTATTAATGTCAGTAGTATTTTAATTGCAAATTAAAAAGCTTAGTACAATAAGCTACTAAACACTAGACAGTTGCTGCAAGGTAAAATCATTTGATTTCCATCAGTTGTTCAGATAAACAAGCTTAGAAAAAGTGTAATGATAGTACAACATAATTGCGACTTTATCATTAGACTCTCAGATATGTGTATTTCTTCTTTAGTCTAAGTGGTTAGTAATACTCATAATCATTGTTTTACTTGACAATATTTTGCAATATTATCTTGTCTTGCTTGTGTAATCATTTGCCCTTAAAAATTATTTTTATAGGGTACCAATAGCCTATTATCTTATAAATAGTAAGAACTTTTGAATGTAGAAACTATGACCATTATACTCTTCTACAAGAGCTTTAGTCTACCCATACTTTTTTCCTAAGTTTAACTCTGAGTTCTACTTACTTTTGAAAAAGTAAATAGGATCGTCCTTATTCCTATAATCAGTTTTATCTCTGTAATTATCTTACTGTCCACTATACACTTTGTATGAACATAAAGCCAATTTGGAAACACTCCCAAGTATTAACAAAGTAATGTCGCATAAACTATATGACATAATTTTGTGATAATACTTTTATCTTTAAAATGTGTACTACTTCATAGTTTCGATGCTATGGGAGTTATCAGTTCATTTATAATTCTTAGTTATGCATAAATGACTTGTTTGATGAGCCATCAATCTACCAAAGTTTGTTATTGTCACGTATACAATTCTACCCTTAACTTCTTGGCATTATTATAAGATACTATCTATAAATGTTAGACTTAGAATATTCTTAAAGTAAAAATGGTTTACTATGCCCAAGCTATAAAAATAAGTGGTATAACAAAGGTTAACTTACCAAGCACTCAAATCCCAACCTTCATCATGCTCAAGTTTGCAAGGAACAACTCAAGGGTCTTAATGCTTTGTTACTAGAGTCGCCCCAGTCTTGTAATAGTTAATATGCACTCTAGTAAAACTATACTAAGACTCAACTATGTCCTAATATAAAGACATAACATATATCATATGCTATATAACTTATTAAAACCAAGTTAGAAAATAGTTATACCATCGCTTAACTTGATATGGTAAGGTTTAATATAAAACAATATATGTTGTTATGGCAAGGGTTTTGGCTTAATCCACGTCGGGTTTATGCTTATAATTATACATGATTCTATGCTTGGTCAATGTACACTCTTCTATGATAATAATTTAGTGATTAGGTGCATATGATACATAATGAAAATGATTAGAAGTTGGCTCCAAATTATTGGTTGTCGTTATAGTTTTACCCTGCGCTGCAAAATCAAACAAATAAAAAATATTTCTCCATACAGGAACTATGGATCATGACCCTCGTTGTTGAATAAATTTAAGGCTACATGGAGGAATCCTATCCAAGTGTGGATATTATAAAATGCTCAAGAAACCTAACCTAAAGCAGTGTTGTCCCGCAGTTTACGCTGCTCCAGGGTTGCTTGGGCTCGTCTTCCATGGCCGTTGTCGTTCTCCTGGTTACTGTCACTTTACACCTTGACTTTGTGCTGCCTTCATCCTCCACTGAGTGGTTTTGATTGTTAATCTTCCTCTGTCAGTCGTGGATTTGTTCTTCTTTTGCTGTTTGCGTTTCGCTGCCTGTGAAACCTTCTCCCCAAAGTCTGTTTAGTTTGGTGAATCTTCAGTTTCCTTCTCGTCTCTTCGTAGCTTGCTACTGTGTGAGGTTTTGATAGTTGATGGGTTCTCCACTATGTCGTTTGTAGGTGACAGTGCTCGCAAAACGGCTCACCATACTCCTTGTGACAGGTAAAGATTACATAAACCTTTCTTTTGTACGCAACAAGTTTTGGTAAAGAGAATACTTTCTAGCTTTTTACATGTATGCTGATTTTTGACAAGGGCTTACACTTGCTACAGGTGCTTCTTGAAGTGCAGCTCGTACAGGGATAAGAAGACTAACCTTGCAATAGCCGTGGCTCATGGCTCTATTTTGGGTAAGCCTCGTGGTTTGAAGGATGGGTTCTCTCCTTAAATGCTGTTGGGGTGGTTGTTGGACTCACCCAGGGTTTGAATACCCTTTCTCGTCTTGCCACGAGTTACACTGTGTTGTTTTATACTGTTACAGGTTATTATAAACATGTTTTTAGAATCAAACCCTTGATAGGGTGGATGCGCTTTGTGAGTGTAGTGTTTTTGGTTGAATCTTGGCTTCACAGTCAGTTTTGAATGTGTACTTGCGAAGATAGCTTTGCTGCAACTTGTTTTTGATTGCTAGCCATTGAGTTGTACTCTGTAAAATTTAGGGTTTATACCCTTTTCGAAAATTAATGAAGTTAAACTCTATTTGAGTATTTATCAGGTTTTTATATGTTAAATTTTGAAAGCTGTACTCACATCCGTGATATAAATCTTGAGTATTTGATGAAATTCGCAGGTTAGGGTTTAACCTGTAAAACCCTTGTTTGGTTTATTTTATTCTTAAGTTAATAATTACGTTGTTTCTCTATTTTAGTCTATTTTTCCTTAAAAGACTGAGAATGGATTATTTATTTATCTAAGATGATTACACAATTTACATGAGAAATGATTATCATGTCGGTAATGGTAATGTATTAGTTTTAAAGGTTTGAATCCCAATAATTAGATATATGCTATTTTTAATAGACTCTGTTTTTTTTTAATAATTATAATTGCACCTCTTAGTCAATAATTTTTAAAAGAAATTTACCTAAGTAAAACCTAGGTTACTAAAGTACTAGAATTATTTATAATTTATATTTTAATATTTATCGTTTATGCTCAATACATGAGCTAGGGTTTTACTCCCTTTTATTTTTAATAGGATAGTGTTTCCTATGTTATTACCTTGTAATTATTATTATTGTATACAATTTTCCTTTAATTTGTATTTATAAATTATTAACCTATAGTTGTCTCCGTTTAAGAATAATAATAATATTATTTACATTTATAATACTATTCTTTAAGTAGTACATACATTCTTAAGTTTATGTTAAATTTTGTTTATATAGTGGTTATGACTGAAGGCAGTCTGTACCTTTGTGTTAGTTTAATTTAATTGGTCACTGTGGATTACTTAGAATACAAAGTTGAAGAACCTCCATACTTATTAATGTTCTTTATATTTACATAGTTCTACGGAAGTATAATATAGTTTACAGTATTTACTTAAAACTCTAAGTTACTTCTGTCCTCTAGCTATTAAAGCTCAGTAAGGACTACTGTAATCTTTATCATATTATTTAACTATACTTCAAGTAGATATAGGAAAATTAATTGTTACTAAAGGGAAAAGCTATTAGTAATATATTTATATCTATTCTTAACATAAACTATTAACTTCCAAATGATAAGACTAATTCTTCTATTTCCAAGTAAAAGTACAGTTTATGTAAATAAAGACTATGTAGAAAATAATTGATAAAATTTACCTACTGATGTCAATCAGTACTATGAGTAAAATTTTGTATTAACATGCTATTTGCACAGTCTATTTGACATGTCTGCAAACAAATTAATAATCTTCTAGAAAGCATCTATCTACTGAAAAGTAACATCTCATTACTCTGAACATGAATATTCAATTCATTATAATCCTATCATACTTTATTTACTTAAACAAACTACACGTGCTAGAGTAAGATTTGGATTACTCCAGATGGGGAAAAACAGAGGTAGGATTTATCTTTCATCACAGTACAGATTTAGTCTAGAATAACTAGGAGGTTTTAACACAGCATATCATAACATCATTCATTTACTGATCATACATAGAGAATAACTATAACATAGGAATTTAAAAGATAATGAAACCTATCTTTAAAGCTGGACGACAACAACAATGGGAGGCCGTTCCTCCCTACCAACTCCTAGAGAGCGCTCAAACAACGACTTCTCAGGACCCTTGAGCCTTTTCTGGTATGCTTGGCTGGAACTAGGTGGAGCAATCAACAAAGTACTAGTCCTAAGACTCAATACCAACTCTTCATACTGCATTAAGATCTCTCAGCTACAAAGTTGTACTAGATCAACTTCTTGCACTTTACCCCTCAAACAACTTCCTTCAATTTCCCTTTCCCAATAAATTCCTTGAAGTGCATTCACCTGAATGATTCTTCTCCTGGAATGAGCAGCCTCGGCTCTCTACATTTTGCACTTTTAATAATATTTCCTAGGTCTTTTTGGGTTAGTTGTCATTAATTGAGCCACCTGCTCTAATCCCACTTTCTTGGGGGATCATGACCCCAAATGTAGGGAAGTTTCCACTTGCAACATAGGAAGTGTTTAAGGATGTTGCCACTTGTCTTTTTTTCTCTCCACCTAGTTCCTTCCACCATTTGACCAGTAACACTCTTTTTAATAGCTCTCCCAGGCTGTTGTCTCCACTTTTTATTTATTAAAAATTAAATATTCAGAATTACATTCCACATCCTTGACTCTGCTGAGTCATCAGTTTCCACTTAGCATTAAATTTAACATAATGTTTGGGAATAATATCAAAATAAGATAACATTGTTTTACAAAATTGGGGCATGTGACATACACACCCCCTTAAAATATAATATCGTCCTCAATGTTATTTATTCCTCACCCTCCGAATTCCCCTGGAACAGAATTGGATATGCATCTCGCATCTTACTTTCCAATTCCCATTTGGCTTCTTTAGGACTAAGGTCCTTCCATTGCACCTTCACCTATCCAATGGTGTGGTTCTGAAGTGTAATTTCCCTCCTCCCGAGGATACAGTCCAGTTCCACCAGGAATTCTCCTTCTGCTTCCACCTGTACAACATTCCAATTAACCACATGAGTAGCATCATGAACACATTTCTTTAAAACAGAAATATGAAAAACATTGTGTACTCTTAAGTTAGGTGGTAATGCTAATTGATAGGCTACTTGACCAATCCTAGACAATATTTCAAATGGACCACAGTAACGAGGTGCCAATTTTGCACAACTCCCCAGTCTTAGAGAGATTTTCTTGGGCCTTACCTTGATGAACACATGTTCACCTACCTGGAAATCCTTTGGAGTTTTTTTCAAGTCTGCTTGACTCTTCTACCAATCCTACACCACTTTTAAATTTCCCTGCACTTGTTTCACAATTTCCTCCATTTTTTTCAACAATTATGGACCCAATACCAATCTATCGACTGGATTACTCCAAGAGATAGTAGTATTACATTTTCGTCTGTACAAAATTTCAAATGGACTGAATCTAGCTGATGCCTGATAATTGTTATTATACGCAAATTCTACTAGATGTAAATAGTCTTCCCACTTACCTGGATGATCTTTCACATACATTCTCAATAAATATTCCAGTACCTGGTTTACCCTTTCAGTTTTTCCATCTATTTGAGGATGGAAAGAAGTACTGAAATTCAATGTTGTATTTAATATTTTAAACAAGGACTTCCAAAAGTCCCCTGTGAAGTTAGGATCTCTGTCTGAGATTATGATTTTTGGTACCCTATGTAGTTAAAAAATATTCTTTAGAAAAATATCAGCTATATTGGCAGCCTTGTAAGTAGTTTTAACAGGTATAAAATGAGTTGCCTTAATTAACTTATCAACCACTACCATAATGAATTCATTCTGATTCTAATTTCTAGGTAGTCCAGTAATAAAGTCTAGACTAATCACTTCCCATTTCCAACTAGGAATAGGTAAAGGTTGTAGCAAACTAGCTGGGTGTTGGTGTTTAGTTTTTACCTGTTGACATTATAAACATCTTGCAATATAATTAGCTACTTCAGTTTTCATATTTGGACAAAAATACTCTTTTCTTAGCATGTTTATAGTTTTTTGATAACCTAGATGGCATGAATATGGTGTTTTATGGATTTCATCCAGAATTAATAACTTAACTTTAGGTACATACAGTTTATCTTTAAATAGTAAAAACTATTTTTCATTTAAACTGTAACCTTTTATTAAGTTTTCTATGGGATTTTCCTTAGCCTTAGCTTGCAATTTCTGATAAATTTCATCTTGTTTTACCCCTTCTTTAAGTTGTTCATTTAAGTCTGAAACGTAAGTGCTGATTGTTGTTGCAAAATTTAGCCTTGCGTTCCTACTTAATGCATCAATGAATTTATTTTCTTAACCTTTTATATGCTGGATTTAAAAATCATACTCGCTTAAGAAAGCCAACCACCTAGCTTGTCTAGCATTTAGATTCGGCTGATCTAAAAGATATTTCAGTCCTTTATTATTAGTCATTAAAAAAAAAATTCTGCTGATTAGGTGGTGTCCCCACATTTTTAAGGAGTGTATCACAGCTGCTAGTTCCAAATCATATGTTGCATAATTCCTTTCGTGAATTTTTAATTTTCTAGACTCATAGGCAATAACATGCCCTTCTTGAGTCAAAACACCACCTAAGCCTTCATTACAAGCATCAGTGCATACTACAAACTCTTTATTAGGATCTGCTATTCTTAAAATAGGTGCACTGGTTAATAAAGTTTTCAACTTCTTAAAGCTTTCTTCGCATTTCTGGTTCCAGTCGAACTTCTTTCCTTTCTTCTGCAAGGAAGTTATCAGATTGGCTATCCTCGAGAAACCTTCAATGAACCTCCGGTAGTAACCGGTAATGCCCATGAAAGATCTAACATCCGTCACATCTTTAGGACTTGGCCAATCTTCGATTTCCCATATCTTCTCAGGATCTACAGAAATTCCTTCCTTGGTCACTACGTGACCTAAATACTGAATCTTATCCTTAAAGAAGTCACACTTACTAAACTTTGCGAAGAGTTGATGTTCTTGCAACTCTTGCAAAACAATTTTCAGGTGTTCTTTATGTTCTTCTTCAGTTTTTGAATAGATTAAGATGTCATCGATGAACACGACCATGAACTTATCTAAATACTTATGCATTATATTGTTCATTAAACACATAAAGACAACTGGGGCATTAGTAAGCCCGAATGGCATTACGACAAATTCGTAGTGTCTGTATCTTGTTCTAAAGGCTGTCTTGAAGATGTCTTCATCTTTAATCCTCACTTGATGATATCCTAACCTTAAATCTATCTTTGAAAACACCGTGGCTCCACGTAGTTGATCAAATAAATCATCAATACGGGGCAACGGATATCGATTTTTAATAGTCATCTTGTTTAGCTGACGGTAGTCTATGCATAATCGCATAGTTTCGTCCTTCTTTTTAACAAAGATGATAGGTGCCCCCCAGGGAGACACACTTGGCCAGATGTATCTTTTATCTATTAACTCTTTTAATTGCAATTTTAACTCATTAAGCTCCAATATGTTCATTCGATAAGGGGCCTTTGAGCTAGGTACTGCACCTGGTACCGGCTCAATGGTGAAATCCAATTCCCTTTTTGGAGGTAATCCTGGAATTTCTTCTGGGAATACATCAACATATTCTTTTAAAACAAGGATATCTTCTATTTTTAAATTATTTGTTTTGATTTTACTTTATTCATCGGTAATTGTTACAGCGTAAGATTTACATCCTTTTCTAACAACTCTTTTAAGTTGTAAAGCAGAAATCTGCCTTACCATAGTTTTTCTAGGAATACCCTTAACAATTACTGGTTGTTCATCACTTTTTAAGTATGTGAAAGTTTTATTGTAACAGTTTAAAATTACTCTATGTTGTTCTAAGCAGTGCATACCAATCAACAAATCATATGAGCCAAGTGGCAAAACATTAAGTTTAACAATAGTTTCAAGTTTATCCATAAGTAAAGCACATTCTTTCACAAAGCAAGTTACTTTTCTTTTAGCCCCAGTGGCTAACTGAACTAACCATGAATTCTCAAACTTATCGATAGATAACTTACATTTTTCCACTATCTGAGGTGCAATATAACTGAGACTAGCTCCTGGATCAATTAAAATGTTTACAGGGATCTGATTAATCATGCCTTCTACTTCCACCATGGAAGTCTGATATTCACCTTGTCGGTTCTCCAAGGCTGCGTTAATTCTGGGCATGCTCCTCGCTAGTTCCCCAATAGTCATCTCCTCCTGAACGGTATGAATGTTGCTAACAGTCTTCTTCCGATTTGGATAGACTGAAGCATAATGTTTTCCATTACATTCCCAGCACTTAACAGGCTCTTTACGTTCAAAATTCTTGGTAAAATTTCCAGGATTATTTGCAGTTTCCTTACCCTTAGAATTGTTCTAATTGTTGGGTGTACTATTCCTATTTCCCTGGAAATTCTTGTTGTTAGAATAGTTTTGGCCTTATTGTTCTTAAAATTCCTGTTAGGCACAAAATCCTTCTTCTTGAATGCGGACTGATTGTTATTTTTCTTAGCCTTTCGGTTGGCCAAGCTTTCTTTCTTTCGATTATGCTCAAAGCAAAAATTAGCCTTCCTCATAGCTTCCTCCAAGGTCTTTGGATTATCATATTCAATTCTATCTTTAATATGATATGGTAAACAGCTAAGGAATCGCTGTAATTTTGGTTTCTCATCCACTAGGTAGGGTACATACCTAAGTAGACTTAATAATTTACTGTTCAGATCCTTCATTTTCATTGAACCTAACTTTAGTTCATAAAACTCCTTAGCCCTTTCCTCATAATACTGCTCAGACAGAAATTTATTTTTAAAATACCGCTTAAAGGTACTCCAGTTAACTTCCCTCTCTTTTATACCCTTAACTCTCTTCAAGTCCTACCACCAAATATCATCCTTTCTTGAGAGTTTATATATAGCCATCCTAGCCTTTAACTGGTTAGAATAATTATATATCTGGAAGTACTTCTTCATCCTGGAAAACCAGGACTCAGCTTCCTCCCCCTTCTCAGTCTCTCCATTAAAGGTTGGTGGTTTTATCTTTTTGAATTCCCTTGATATTTCCTCATAAGGTTTATATTTCCTCTTCTTGACGTACAGATCATCATCACTACTATCACTAGTAGTATGGTAACTTTGTCATTCACCAAACACTTCTGACGATGAACTACTTTCAGTCTTTGTATGCTTCATCTTTTTAGATTTCCTTGGATGACTAGCATCTTCAGATTTTGACCTTCTACCCCTTCCTTTGGTTTGAAAATTTTCCATTAGGATCTGATTCAGCTCTTCTTGAGCTCTCAAAATCCTTTCATTCTCTTTCTTTACAGACTCCATTTCAGTTTTCAAATCTTTTACAGTCTGTAACAGCTCTGAGGAATTTGTAGTTACATCCCCTGGTATAGGATCTCTGGGTAAATTTCTTGTTTCTGTAGCTGGAGACTCCTCCTATGCATACTCTCCTAGCCTTTCCATACCTTCCTGTTAAAATTTAGAAAAACACAATTCTCTGTTGAATAACATAATAAAAAAATTAAAATACGTTAGCATAATAATTTAATTTACTGTTTTATGAAAGCTAGTCGGGCTGCATCAATGCCTAGTGTTTGAACCTTGTGCTCTGATACCACATGTCACAACCCCAATTTTTCACAAAAAATTAAAATTTTCAAGTTAACAACAAATGTTATAACCTGCGGTTCTACTAACAGCTAACAGTTAGCCTAAAGATCAGTTAAGTAAGTGGTTTCTTAACAGTTTATTTTTTGTAGCAGGATAAAAATCTTTTTGTGTGTTATTTGCTTCAGTTTACTGATTAGCTCTTTTATGTCAGTAGGTGGAATCTACTTTTAGATCCAGGGCTTACTTAGCATTCGTGCTAACGCAGATGAATATTGTTTCTTACAGGTTTTTACAGGTATGATCGGTCGAGTATATATTTTTTAAATATTTATTAATGTCAGCAGTATTTTAATTGCAAATTAAAAAGCTTAGTACAATAAGCTGTAAACACTAGACAGCTGCTGCAAGGTAAAATCATTTGATTTCCATCAGTTGTTCAGATAAACAAGGTTAGAAAAAGTGTAATGACAGTACAACATAATTGCGACTTTATCATTAGACTCTCAGATATGTGTATTTCTTCTTTAGTCTAAGTGGTTAGTAATACTCATAAACATTGTTTTACTTGACAATATTTTCTTTATGCCTAGTGTTTTAAATTATGTCTTGCTTGTGTAATCATTTGCCCTTAAAAATTATTTTTATAGGGTACTCATAGCCTATTATCTTATAAATAGTAATAACTTTTGAATGTAGAAACTATGACCATTATACTCTTCTACAAGAGCTTAAGGCTACCCATACTTTGTTCCTAAGTTTAACTCTGAGTTCTACTTACTTTTGAAAAAGTAAATAGGATCGTCCTTATTCCTATCATCAATTTTATCTCTGTAATTATCTTAATGTCCACTATACACTTTGTATGAACATAAAGCCAAGTTGGAAATACTCCCAAGTATTAACAAAGTAATGTCGCATAAACTATATGACAAAATTTTGTGATAATACTTTTATCTTTAAAATTTGTACTACTTCATAGTTTCGATGCTATGGGAGTTATCAGTTCATTTATAATTCTTAGTTATGCATAAATGACTTGTTTGATGAGCCATCAATCTACCAAAGTTTGTTATTGTCATGTATACAATTCTACCCTTAACTTCTTGGCATTATTATAAGATTCTATCTATAAATGTTAGACTTAGAATATTCTTAAAGTAAAAAGGGTTTACTATTCCCAAGCTATAAAAAAAGTGGTATAACAAAGGTTAACTTACCAAGCACTCAAATCCCAACCTTCATCATGCTCAACTTTGCAAGGAACAACTCAAGGGTCTTAATGCTTTGTTACTAGAGTCGCCCCAGTCTTGTAATAGTTAATATGCACTCTAGTAAAACTATACTAAGACTCAACTATGTCCTAATCTAAATACATAACATATATCATATGCTATCTAACTTATTAAAACCAAGTTAGAAAATAGTTATACCATCGCTTAACTCGATATGGTAAGGTTTAATATAAAACAATATATGTTGTTATGGCAAGGGTTTTGGCTTAATCCACATCCGTTTTATGCTTATAATTATACATGATTCTATGCTTGGTCAACGTACACTCTTCTATGATAATAATTTAGTGATTAGGTGCATATGATACATAATGCAAATGATTAGAAGTTGGATCCAAATTATTGGCTGTCGTTATAGTTTTACCCCGCGCTGCAAAATCAAACAAATAAAAAATATTTCTCCATACAGGAACTATGGATCACGACCCTCGTTGTTGAATAAATTTAAGGCTACGTGGAGGAATCCTGTCCAAGTATGGAGATTATAAAATTCTCAGGAAACCTAACCTAAAGCAGTGTTGTCCCGTAGTTTACGCTGCTCTAGGGTTCTTGGGCTCGTCTTCCATGGCCGTCGTTGTTCTCCTGGTTACTGTCACTTTACACCTAAACTTTGTGCTGCCTTCATCCTCCACTGAGTAGTTTTGATTGTTAGTCTTCCTCTGTCAGTCATGGAGTTGTTATTCTTTTGCTTTTTGCGTTTCGCTGCTTGTGAAACCTTCTCCCCAAAGTCTGTTTAGTTTGGTGAATCTTCAGTTTCCTTCTTGGCTCTTTGTAGCTTGCTACTGTGTTGTTTTGACAGTTGATGGGTTCTCCACTGTGCCGTTTGTAGGTGATAGTGCTCACAAAACGGCTCACCATACTCTTTGTGGCAAGTAAAGATTACATAAACCTTTCTTTTGTACGCAGCAAATTTTGATAAAGAGAATACTTTCCAGCTTTTTACATGTATGATGATTTTTGACAAGGGTGTACACTTGATGCAGGTGCTTCTTGAAGTGCAGCTCGTACAGGGATAAGAAGACTACCCTTGCAACAACCATGGCTCGTGGCTCCATTTCGGGTAAGCCCCATGGTTTGAAGGATGGGTTCTCTCCTTAAATGCAGTTGGGGTGGTCGTTGGACTCACCCAGGGTTTAAATACCCTTTCTTGTCTTGCCACAAGTTATACTGTGTTGTTTTATACTATTACAGGTTATTATAAACATGTTTTTAGAATCAAACCCTTGATAGGGTGGATGCGCTTTGTGAGTGTAGTGTTTTTGGTTGAAGGTTGGCTTCACAGTCAGTTTTGAATGTGTACTTGTGAAGATAGCTTCGCTGCAACTTGTTTTTGATTGCTAGCCATTGAGCTGTACTCTGTAAAATTTAGGGTTTATACCCATTTTGAAAATTAATGAAGTTAAACTCTGTTTGAGTATTTATTAGGTTTTTATATGTTAAATTTTGAAAGCTATACTCAGAGCCGTGATATAAATCTTGAGTATTTGATGAAATTCACAGGCTAGGGTTTAACCTGTAAAACCCTTGTTTGGTTTATTTTATTCTTAAGTTAATAATTATGTTGTTTCTCTATTTTAGTCTATTTGTCCTTAAAGAACTGAGAATGGATTATTTAATTATCTAATATGATTACATAGTTTACACGAAAAATGATTATCATGTTGGTAATGGTAATGTATTAGTTTTAAGGGTTTGAATCCCAATAATTAGATATATGTTGTTTTTAATAGACTCTGTTTTTTTTTTATAATTATAATTGCACCTCTTAGTCAATAATTTTTAAAAGAAATTTACCTAAGTAAAACCTAGGTTACTAAAGTACTAGAATTATTTATAATTTATATTTTAATATTTATCGTTTATGCTCAATACATGAGCTAGGGTTTTACTCCCTTTTATTTTTAATAGGATAGTGTTTCCTATGTTATTACCTTGTAATTATTATTACTGTATACAGTTTTCCTTTAATTTGTATTTATAAATTATTAACCTATAGTTGTCTCTGTTTAAGAATAATAATAATATTATTTACATTTATAATACTATTATTTAAGTAGTACATACATTCTTCAGTTTATGTTAAATTTTGTTTATATAGTGGTTATGACTGAAGGCAGTCTATACCTTTGTGTTAGTTTATTTTAATTGGTCACTATGGATTACTTATAATACAAAGTTGACGAACCTCCATACTTATCACTGTTCTTTATATTTACACAGTTCTACAAAAGTATAATATAGTTTACAGTATTTACTTAAAACTCTAAGTTACTTCTTTCCTTTAGCTATTAAAGCTTAGTAAGGACCACTGTAATCTTTATCATATTATTTAACTATAGTTCAAATAGATACAGGAAAATTAATTGTTACTAAAGGGAAAAGCTATCAGTAATATATTTATATCTATTCTTAACATAAACTATTAACTTCCAAATGATAGACTAATTCTTCTATTTCCAAGTAAAAGTATAGTTTATGTAAATAAAGACTGTGTAGAAAATAATTGATAAAATTTACCTACTGATGTCAATCGGTACTATGAGTAAAATTCTGTATTAACATGCTATTTGCACAGTCTATTTGACATGTCTGCAAACAGATTAATAATCTTCTAGAAAGCATCTATCTACTGAAAAGTAACATCTCATTACTCTGAACATGAATATTCAATTCATTATAATCCTATCATACTTTATTTACTTAAACAAACTACCTGTGCTAGAGTACGATCTGGATTACTCCAGATGGGGAAAAACACAAGTAGGATTTATCTTTCATCACAGTACAGATTTAGTCTAGAATAACTATGAGGTTTTAACACAGCATATCATAACATCATTCATTTACTGATAATACATAGAGAATAACTATAACACAGGAATTTAAAAGATAATGAAACCTGTCTTTAAAGCTGGATGACAACAACAATGGGAGGTCATTCCTCCCTACCAACTCCTGGAGAGCACTCAAACAACGACTTCTCAGGACCCCCGAGCCTGTTTTGGTCTGCTTGGCTGGAACTAGGTGGAGCAATCAACAAAGTACCACACCTGAGACTCAATACCAACTGTACATACTGCAGTAAGATCTTTCAGCTGCAAAGTTGTACTAGATCAAATTCCTGCAGTTTACCCCTCAAACACCTTCCTTCAATTTCCCTTTCCCAATAAATTCCTTGAAGTGCATTCACCTGAATGATTCTTATCCTGGAATGTGGAGCCTCAACTCTCTATATTGGGCACTTTTAATAAGATTTCCTAGGTCTTTTTGGGTTAGTTGTCATTAATTGAGCCACCTGCTCTGATCCCACTTTCTTGGGGGATCATGACCCCAAATGTAGGGAAGTTTCCACCTGCAACATAAGAAGTGTTTAAGGATGCTGCCACTTGTATTTTTTTCTCTCCACCTAGTTCCTTCCACCACTTGACCAGTAACACTCTTTTTAGCAGCTCTCCCAGGCTGCTGTCTCCACTTTTTATTTATTAAAAATTAAATATTCAGAATTACATTCCACATCCTTGACTCTGTTGAGTCATCAGTTTCCACTTAGCATTAAATTTAACATAATGTTTGGGAATAATATCAAAATAATATAACATTGTTTTAAAAAATTGGGGCATGTGACAGTTGGTGTCGGCACTCCTATTGGCTCCTAATTTGTAGGGATTGATCTAGGAGGATCCTAAACTAATGCATGCAAGTGAAATCAGTGGCAGTTGGCCTCAATTAGTGTTTCCCACACTTTAGTGTAGAAATTCTAAAGCCTTGATGGCATAAGGAATTTCATAAACAGGCTAAGGATCTAGGCACACAATTAACCTCACAGAGAATTGTAGAGAATTGGCATAATGAGAGAAGAAGAAGAATTAATGAACACACATTAATGAATGATCAATAAATGATAATTGATATTATTACATAGGTAATACATCCTTATAAATGAAAAATGAGTTGCTAGAAGACAACTCAAGCTAGCTCATAAAATAGGCTTACTAATTATGATAAACCCCATAGTTGACTAAAGTACTTTCCCAATCTATAAAGCACCTCGCGAATTAGCAGTAGCATGTGTGCGTGATGATGAGTGAAGGAAATAATTGCTAATCCTAGAATATGGAGAGAAAATAATGGAGGATGGGTTGGCAACAAAAGCTGCCAGTTTCATAATTGACTAGCTTTACCTTATCCATAGAAAAACAGGATAAAGCAAAAAAAGAAAAATAAAGTAGAATCTGTTGTAAAGCGCAGTTACAAATTTTGGATGGCAATAAAGTGGTCAAGATCAACCCAAAATAGGAAATAAATCATTCCTAGGATATAGATGGCAAGTGTTGACTCTAAGGTGCAAGTGGATGCCAACTATCTAAGCTAGTGGGTAGGAAATTAATCAAATAATGATTAATTATTTTACGAGTGGATTTATTATATTCCAACACCCCCCTTTAAGCCCAAATTTATGATGATATTCCTGAACTAATCAGAAATATATATGCATATCTGGCTCAACAATAAATCTATGGTCACCCTTTTACAATTTATCTTGTCCAAAGGAATGAGGAAAGAGGAAAAACCTCAAGGGGAAAATCCTCCCTCAAGAAAGGACATGAAAAGAAATACCAAAATTGCTGAAGTGCTGGTGTTGTTGCTGCTCCAAACTAAATGCTGTTTTCTGGAGGAATATTCTTCTTGGGAAGAAGATAAATATGCTCACCTGGATCAAGGACAGCTGCAGGATGGATACTACGACCATATAGAACAAATGAGATCCAATGATGTGAAGGAAATACTGAAGGATATTGAGACTTGTAATCAGCTCCAAGATGATGAGATGACTTGAACTTCAAACCAGTATAGATGAACTGAGCTCCATATAGGTGAAATAACTATCCAAGCGAATGTATAATGTCTCCATCTTCATTTACACAGAGAGGATGTGTGGAAGTGATCTTGTAGGAACATAGAGAAGGCATAGGATCAAAGAGTGCTAATGAATGGGCTCTATGGGTTGATCTAGCTTTCAAAAAATCCAAGAGATCACAAATAAGCACAACAATAGACTCATGGGAATATAATGGTAAAGAATCCTCTATGGTAGAAGTATGAGAGGAGGAAAGATAGTTATGTTCAAAATATTCAATGAGGCTCTGAGAATGAGTGCCAAGAACAAAGGAGGAGCTTCGAAAGCACATGGGATAAATTATGGTAAGTGGAAAAACACTAGAAGGACTTGATTTGGCTAAGCAAACATCCTGGAAGTCACCAGGTTGCACACCATCAAGAAGAGAGGCATGCACAAAGTGTGAGAGGTCTGGAATATGGATCTCAAAATCCATGATAGAAGACACAGAGAACACTGAATGTGTGAGTGAATCGTCAATAGCAATAGCAGCTCCATTAGTCACTTCTTTTTCATCAACAACATCATAAGAAGATGAATCAAGATCTTCTACTTCAAGAGACACAGAAAAAGATGGCTCTTTAATATTTGCTTCTTGATTGAAAGAGGAAGCATTCAAATAAAAGAGAGTAGAAGCAAAAGGAACTATATGAGAAACTTCTTCTTCATGATCAACTTCATCAGAGACTGTAGAGGCCAAGACATCTTGAGAGAGAGAAATCATTGAGGAGCTAGAGGCGCTCTCCACATATCTAGAAGGATCCTCATTGTCCTTTCCCAAAACTCTATCCAATGTTGTCCAGAGATCCTTTGGGTAATCAACGGAATCAATAAGGTAGCGCATGCATGGAGAGATAGCTAGAAAAATAGCTCCAATTGCTCTATCACAGTCATTCAACCAGTCACTTGGCTCTTCATAAGACTCTTCACCAGCTCCAATAGATATCTCATAGAGACCTTGTCTCTTTAGATATGAAATCATCTTCAGTTTCCACTCTGAATAGCTTGTGAATGGAGAAAGAAGAGGAACTGATACTCTTGAATCCATTCGAAGTTGAACCTGCAAAATAAACCTCAAATATGAAAAAGGAGGATTAATTAATGAACTCTGAAAGATCTGATATCATGTAGAGCTTTTATATCCTCAGCTTTGATACCATGTAGAACTTGAACTTTGAGAACCTTAGCTCTGATACCATGTAGAAATTATAAAGCCTTGATGGCATAAGGAATTTCATAAATAGCCTAAGGATCTAGGCACACAATTAACCTCATAGAGAATTGTATAGAATTAGCATAAAGAGAGAACAAGAAGAATTAATGAACACACATTAATGAATGATCAATAAATGATAATCGATATTATTACATAGGTAATACATCCTTATAAAGGAAAAAGGAGTTGCTAGAAGACAACTCAAGCTAGCTCATAAAGAAGGCTTACTAATTATGATAAACCCCATAGTTGACTAAAGCACTTTCCCAATCTATCAAGCACTTCACAAATTAGCAATAGCATGTGTGAGTGATGATGAGTGAATGGAAGACTTTCTAATCCTAGAATATGGAGAGAAAATAATGGAGGATGGGTTGGCAACAAAAGCTGCCAGTTTCCTAGTTGACTAGCTTTACCTTATCCATAGAAAAGAAGGATAAAGCAGAAAAAGCAGAATAAAGCAGAATATGTTGTAAAGCACAGTTACCAAATTTGGATGGCCATAAAGTGGTCAAGATCAACCTAGAATCAGAAATAAATCATTCCTAGGATATAGATGGCAAGTGTTGACTCTAAGGTGCAAGTGGATGCCAACTATCTAAGCTAGTGGGTAGGAAATTAATCAAATAATGATTAATTATTTTATGAGTGGGTTTATTATATTCCAACATTTAGTAACTGGTATATGTGCCCCAATTAGGCCAAGTGGATCCAATGGTGCTAGTGACTAAAAATATACTGAAAGGACTCCTGATTTAGACATAATTGACCAAATCAGACAAGAGAGGATTATAATTCTAACACCCCCCTGATTGCTAACTTGGAAAATTTGTTAGCCTTGGTAACTAAGACCATAGGTCACCCATTACAACAAGTAAAGTAACTTCTCAATATAAGGTGTTGGGGAAAAACCACATGGGAAAAAATCCCCCCCTCTAACTAAGCAGATAGAATCAGGATTCAAGTTTAAAAAACTTGAAAATATGTTGTTGCAACCTTCATCTCTATGATGTAGTGAAGAAGCATGCATGATGTTTTGTGCACAGGTATCTTGGGGCCTAACATGTACACTTCTCCATCTTCTCCCAAAATTATGATGGAAGGAAGGAGGAATGTAACCTTTTCCTCTTTCTGGATGAAGAGTTGTATGATCCACTCTATTCTTCTAAAGGTAGTGTACTTGATTAGACCTTGTAATGTAGCATCTAACATGGCGTTTGTTGCATATCTCCGAAGGAGGTAAGATTGCATGACATTGCGCAAGGTTCTTTATCTTCTGTGTGTCAGATGGATTTCCAGTCATCTTCCTAGTGTCTCGCTTGGGAGTAGGGACTGGATCTGGATATGAATCACCCTAAATATCAATATCATAAACTGATATATTTGGTTATGCAATACTAGTGGAAACTGCAAAAGAAGTAGATGGAATGTTTTTACCTTCCCTTTCAAGTGGTAGAAGAGAGTGCACTGGTTCTGAAAATGGAATGAAGTCTGAGAACTCATATGCCTTGTAGGCATGATTTGGAGCACTCTTTGCTATGATATTCCTAGTAGAGATATATGTGATATCCACTGAGTCAGGACCAAATATCATTCACTTTGGAGAGCTGATATTAGTCATCTGGTATACAGATAACAGATTTGCAGCCAAGGAGGGCACATAAAGCACATCTTTTAACTTTCCATGTTCAATCTTGATAGAACCCTTCCCTCTGGCTCGAATTCGACTATTATTACCCATCTGGATACTAGGTCCATCATAATACTGCAAGGAAGAGAATGATTCTTTGGATGCAACCATATGGTTGGAAGCTCCAAAATCAATGGGGAAGGCATGTGCTATTGAACAACTAGCCTTCAGTGCATGGCATGTCTCTTCATGTTCTTCAGTTTCTTCTCTATGGCCAGCCTTCCTTGCACTAGAAGGTACAGTAATGTTATGTTTCTTTAGAAGAAGATCCATCTCATCAGCTCGTAATAAGGGTACACCTCGCTATGAGGGTACATGACTAACTTGAGATACAAATAGCTATTGGGAACATACATAAAATGTATGGGTAATTGTGGACGTAGGTCTCATAATGACTGAACCACCTGGGTGAGCCCAGCCCCCATACTTTATTTACCCAGACTTCCTCACTCACATTGCTAACTAGAAAATTCACTAGTACTTCCTCACTCACATGATCCCACTAGGACTCACACGGAACCCAGTAGGACTCACACTTATTGGAACCCATTTCTTCAAAGTTAAGAACTTCAGGTCATGAGGACTCGCACTTATATGAATCACCATCGGGTATACCTTCAAGTAATGACCTACGTTACTGAAGTGAATTGCACTGGGTCTTCCTGAATGTCTTACCTTCAAGTCATGAGGATCCCACTTATTAGAACCCACCCATCTTATGCTTGCTTCTGCTAGCAAGAATGTCTCCCCTTTCCCCATGATATTGGTTGGTTGGATTCTACAATTTTCACCATGAGGTTGGATAGTCCTCCATCATAGTAGGGTGGTCTGATTCCCATACATAGCTGTAGTGTCATAATGAAACTTGGCACTTAGGAATTCCATAGCTTATAGGAAAAAGAAAGAAGTTCCCATAGTAAAAAAATAGTAAATATCATATTACAAAAAGAAGTCCGCCGATAATATAATAAGTCATTTTATTTGCTCGCTGGTAAGCCACCAGTATCAACAG
Source organism: Pseudotsuga menziesii (assembly GCA_001517045.1). Lineage (NCBI taxonomy): Eukaryota > Viridiplantae > Streptophyta > Pinopsida > Pinales > Pinaceae > Pseudotsuga > Pseudotsuga menziesii. The sequence goes on along the minus strand of LPNX010364926.1, from coordinate 1,711,175 downwards.
GAAATAATAGAGATATTAGATCCGAAGATGTCGGTACTCCACCATGTTCAGTATAAATGCTAGGTTTTTCTATGCTCTTATCATACAGGAGCTTTCTAGATGAAATTCCCTTCCACAATAAGAACATAGGGTCTTTCCTTTGCCATTGTTCTTACTTCTCTTTGAACCTGAAGGCTCATTTGACTACTCTTTATCCACAGGAGACTCATCCTTTTGCTTCCCTTTATCATTTGCTACCTTAGGTCCTCCAGCAGCCAGTTCTTGATCTTTGGAATATTGAATGATCCCCATTTGGATCAACTTGTCATGCTCCTGGGTGAGAGATTCAATGAAGTTATTAAGAGTAGGCATCTTCCAATTTGGAGTAGTGAGCTTCACTGAAATGATAGGTTGATACAAATACTGAGTAGTCTGCACCAATTTTTGAGAGAATGGAAAGGATGAGTTGATATCCTCCTTCTCAACCTTGCACAACTTCAATTAGAACACTAGATGCTTGAATTTGGTTAAGAATTCATTTAGTGTTTCGAAATTGGTTGGATGAAGAGAAATAAACTAATTCTCTAGCTGATAGATCCTTAGTTCATCCTGCTTATCAAATAAGGAGGAAAGCTTATCCCAAATCTCCTTGGGAGTCTTCAATCCATTGACGTGGAAGAGAATATCTCGAGAGATTGAGAGGCACAAGCATCCATATGCTTCATCAAGCCCATTCTAGTACTTTTCTTTGTCAACATAATGAACTAGCTCTGCCTTTGTCTCCATTGTGAGTGTGAAGAGTCTTTTGGAGCGAAGTTGCATCTCCATGTCCTCCTTCCACTGGTGGTAGTTGAAAGGAGTGAGAAGCTCCATTGGAGAGGCCATTTCAAATGCAATGAAGGAGACTAATAAACCTGTAAATCACACAATGAAATAGACAAAGTAAGGTCGATATCCTGCAATTTTGGAATTTTCTTCACACCCAACATAGTTTATCAAGCAAGCTTGATCAACAATTCCTTTACTTGGGATATTAAGTGGTAAATTCTCCGCTTCTGGTGCAGTACTAGAAGGAGCAATTTTGCTCAATTTTTTTTACTATCCAAGTATGAATCTGTAGTAGGAGAAGTGCCTTGCCTTGCCGAGGCTCTGATACCATATTAAATTGAGCGCATAGATATTTCCAACAACACATAAATCACAAAATAGATCATACAATTTACTGAGAAATTGAAGAATGAAACAATGCAAAAATGGATTTCAATTGTGGATGCTTTAATTAATCAAAAGTAATTAGATAATTAATTACAATGAAGTACAATGGCTAATGTTGGATCTAGGGGCCAGACCCGGGTTTACTTGTTATATACCAACAAAACCCCTAGCTCACTAGCCATTTCGGCGACAAACTGCAGAGCAGCCTGAAGTCTCACTTGAAGTGATCTTAGATGGGGTGGCTGAAGATTTAAGTGTCCTCAATCGGGTTTTGTAGCATCCTGGGTTCTCACGACTCTTCTTAGCTAGCGGGATTTCTCTTAGCGATGGAAACCCTTCTTACTATCTAGCCCTGGGAGGGAGCGGTCTCTTATCGCATCGCTGCCTCTAGAGCGATGCGCAAAATATCTCCTCAGCTACCCTCTTATACTGCGGTATCTCACACCGCGGTTCCTATGATAGTGTGATATCACCTTTCTATACTGCAATATCCTTTATGGTAAGACTTCAATATGGCTCTCACGGTCCAAAGGCTCCTCTCTTAGTATATTAGTTAAGCTAAACAACCTCACTTAGACTCCTATAGTCTAATATGCTTAACATCAACTATGCTCAACTCGCTGAACTAATATGCAGAAATTACTTAACACTGTAACTGCAACTGTCGTGCATCAAGCCTTGATAAACTCATATACAGACTACTTGATACATTCAACATGCGGTGAACCTCCTATGCGCTATAATTGAAGCATAACATACATACGTCCGTCAACTAATAAGCAACATTCACGTAACAGGTAATAGATAACACATAAGTAAAGCACAAACACATGAAATAGTCGCACAACACACGGATTTTACGTGGTTCACCTCCAGGGGGGAAGCTATGTCCACGGGAACTGGTTTTTATATTATATTCTTAAGAGAGTAAACACAATTCCGCTGCAGCCTATTATGCATCCTAAGATCTTATGGGAAACTCCACACACACAACCGGGAGCCCTTCTCTCTTAGATCTCTTTTTCTTCTTATATTACCTTCTTACAATATACTCATCCTCTCTCTCTCTCAATCCCTGCGGATTGTTACATACATGCTCTAAGAGCCAGCTATTGGTTACAGCAAGATAACTATCGACTGAATAACAGAACCAGAGCTTAACTCTTATAATACTGAGACCCTAGAGACACTTGGCTAGCTAAATGACTCAGTGGCCACTCCACGTCTAACTGTCTAAGTAGATACCCAATTGTCTAACCTTTTACATTACAAAATACATGCTTATATAGGTGGCCCAAAGGTCTTTCCATTACAAAACTATGGGCCTTTCCCAACAGTAACCCAAAAACCCTAACTGTGACAGTCGGCGCGTCTATACTGTGGGCTGCCGCTTACCGTCACACCACAGCTTCCTGCAGTCTTCCACGCTTCCTGACGCTGATCATGGGTATGGGCACTGCTTCCTACTGCCCTTTGTCTTCAATACCTCGGCCTGTTGCTCCTTTTCCCTTATGAGGGTAGCTGATCCCTCCTGTCTTCACCGCTGCCTTAAGTGCAGTGGTTGAGCTCTCTCTTCTCGGTCGCTCAGGTACTGTCTTCTTTTGACTTCTTCTTTCGATATAGCAGCTTTTCCTGTAGCTACGGGACCCTGCTCCAACAGTCCCCTAACACTTACTTGTGGCTCATCCTTGAGCCACTAATAGCTGGCTTCTCCTGTTGTAGCTTCTCCTTGGCTTCCTGCGAAGTCTTTGTAAGTCTCTCACGAAGTCCTGCGACTTCTTTATTCATAACCTCGACACACTCTTGTGCCGTTTCAAGCATAGCTTGACTAATGCTGAAATCTTCTGTAAACTCAGTTCGTCGGTCTCTCTTAGCTTTCCTTCCCTTATTTTCATGCTCTCGTTCTCGTCGCTTGGAAGACCTGCCATCCATTTGTTCATCACAAGGATTCAAATCCTTGGTATCATGAGAATTCCTCCCTATATGGATTTAGAACTCGTATCCCAAAGAAAATATAAATCTGTATCTTCTATCCTTCTTAAACATTTCACTCGGTCTGGATCCTTTCATATGAAAACTATACAAACCATGAATTCCATTCCGAGAACAAGCCTTTGTCTGCATTTTGAAGTTCTGCTTGTTGGTTTGTTTTCCCCTTTCACTTTTCTCCTCAGCAAATCGCTCCAGGTTTTCATGCTGCCTGGATCTTCATATTTTCATTTCTTTGCCTCTGCAATCTCTTGTTCTTCTCTTAGGGGATGAGATAGGTCATCTTCCTTCTCCTGTTGCCATCCTTTTCTCATTGTTACTTTCTTCCTGGCTGGAGATTTCTTTTCATCATTCTTCTGCTATGTTTTCTTATCTTCAGTGATCTGGTCATCTTTCTGCTTCTCTGCAGCAAAGAATTTGATGACATCTTCTACATCCTGGGTTTGAATCCTCATCCTTGGCGGCTATCTGACCTGTGATGTACCTACTTTCGCAACCTTGGGCGGCGTCGTCATAGCCGACACAAGGCCACCATGCTGGAATCTTTGCACAATGTCTTCTAAAGGTTCCATCTCGGACAGAAACCACTTGATGCAATACTTTGAACTGGAAATGGCTGCGAATTTGGGGAAAACCAACACTCTGTAACTGCAATATCTCTTCACAGGGGAAGCTCTTACAAATTTATCTATAACTCTCAAAAATTGCAAAAGTAACCCTTCTGAGTGAATGATCTTCTAAATTTATAACGAAGGTGATACTCTTCGAAGCAACGGTCATCTAGGCTAGACCCGTCGGTGGTATTAATTGCATGGACAAGACAACACCCATCGTTTTGATCCTCATTAATTGCTGAAAATCCAATCAAATTTCCCTCGAAACTTGTGTATAGGCGTCGGTCTCGACCGAGATTTAGCAAATATGGAAAAATCATTATACTGTTGCCAAATCTACGGTAACGTATACCGGTCATTTCTTGATTAACTGCTTGTCAGAAGGTGAATGACTGGCCCTTTGTCTCTGTTCGAACTTGTCTACGTGGCACGGGGAGCATCACATTGCTGCGATGTAACACCGCATCGTTCTGAACCAAGATGTTGTCATGAAACTCCGCAACGTTTCAAAAACTCCGTAAGTGTCCTATGACTTGCGCAACATACACCTCTTTTTTTTTTGCTTTTACTCTCGCCTCTGCAAGCATCCTATGACTTGCACAAAATAAACTTTCCTCATGCGATTCCTTATACTTAGAATACTTAGAACTCTTTACCTGCCGATGTAGACTAATTACCGGTGCGATGCCTCCTTTCAACTACACTGGGAATCTGCACACTTAAAGCTGTCTGGGTTAGGGTGGAGGGGTGGAGTGGCTGTCACTATAGAGCTTAAGCCTACTTCCATTAATCTTCCAATGAAGAAGCTCCCTGTTCAGTTTGTTGAGTTGAACGACACCTCCTTCTGTAACATACTGAATCTGATATGGCCCCAACCAATGCGTCTTGAACTTCCCTGGGAACTTAACAAACTTACTATCATATAGGAGCACTAGGTCTCCTATATAAAAACTCTTGCTCTTGATGTGCCTGTCATACCAAGATTTCTCTCATGCCTTCTACACGTTCTGATGAAATCCTGCGATGAATCTGTCTTCCGCTAAGGCAAGTAGCTGCGCTAGATTTTCATTCATCGTATCTGTATCATCTATCTCGGTAATTTGAGCAACTCTTAAACTGGGAATAATATATTCCATAGGCATAACACCATCTTGTCCATACACCAAGCTGAAAGGTGTGTGTCCTGTAAGTTTCTTGCATGTAGTCCTATAAGCCCATAATACAGCATTAACCCTGAGGTCCCAATCATTTCTTTGGCTGTCACAGATCTTAGTAAGAGCATTTTATAGAATCTTGTTAAATGCCTCCACCGTACCATTATCTTGAGGATGGTAGGGAGTGCTCTTATGGTGTTGGATCTAAAATTCCTCCGTCAAGGCCTCAATAGTGCGGTTCAGAAAATGTGTGCCTTGATCACTCATCAAAATTACTGGACATCCAAATCTAGTTATGATGTTTTCAAAAATGAACTGTGCAGCTATAGCAGCATCACAATTCCTTACTGCTTTAGCCTCTGCCCACCTGGTGAGGTATTCTGTTCATGTGATGATGTATCTCGCACCAGTTCGTTTCCCTGGTGGGTTGATAGGACCCACAAAATATATAGCCCACTTGTCAAATGCTCGCAGCGTAATCTGTGGTCACAGTGGCATTTCATCTCTCCGCGAAGGTTTTCCTACCCTCTAGTAGATATCGCAACATCTGTAAAACTCCTTAGTGTCTTTATGCAAAGTAGTCCACCATAACCCTGCAATCAGGATTTTCTGAGCAGTCGGCTTTCCTGCAAAATGACCTCCTGCGGTACCTGAGTGTGCTTCTCTGATAATGGTCTCTTTCTCGTGCGGCATCACGCATCTGCGCAGGACTTCATCTAGACCTAACTTATATAGATTTCCTACGATCAAAGTGAAGTCTGCTACTTTCACAACTAACTGTTTCTTTTGCTGTTTAGTAAAGTCAATTGGTGCCCACCCTGTAGTGAGAAAGTGAATAATATCCTCATAGTACTCATCTGCGCTCTGGATAGAAAACAATTGTGCATCTGGCAGATTATCCTCTAAATTACTTGGTTCTTATCCTAAATCTATCCGTGATAGATGATCAGGTCTGGCATTTAATTTTCCTGGTTTTACAATAATTTCAAAATCATACTCCTAAAATAAGAGTAACCATCTACATATCCTTCCTCCTAATACTGGTTTATTGACCAAATACTTTAAAGCAGAATGGTTAGTAAACATCTTGAATGGGGCACCCAATAGGTAGTGCCTGAACTTTTGTAGATCATATACCATAGCTAATCCTTCTATTTCTGTGGTGGTGTAGTTATTTTCTGCGCTAGATAGCTTTCTGCTTGAGTACACGATAGGGTGATCAATACCTCCTTCTCCTGGCTATGTTAAGATGATCCCCAGTGCGATGCCAAATGCATCCACATGTACATTAAATGGCTTGTTCCAATCTAGGAATACTAAGATGGGTGTTGTAACCATATTTTCTTTAAGTGTGTCTAAACTTTGCTGGCATTCCTCAAGCCATAGGAATTTCACGTCTTTCTTTAACAGCTTTTCCATAGGTGTTGTGATCTTTGCATAACATTTGATGAATTTTCTATAGTACCTGGTATGACCAAGCACTGTTCTCAATTGCTTGACTGAGTTGGGTGCTGGGAGATGTACAATGATGGCAATCTTTGCAGGATCTACCATCAAGCCTTGTCTGCAAACAATATGACCCAACATAATACCAAATGGTGCACAAAATATACATTTCTTCAAGTTAAGAGAAATTTGATATTGCCTACATTTCTCTAACATGAGCCTTAAATCTCCTATATGCTTGTCGATTAATCCAAATACAGTCCAATCGTGCATTTTTAAGACCAAAGGGCATAGCTGGTGCATTTTAAGACCAAAGGGCATTACTATGTACTGGAATGAGCCCCATTCTATCGCAAAAGTGGTCTTGTGTCAATCCTCTGGATGGATTCTGATCTGGTGATAGCCTAAAAATCCATCAGTGAAGGAGTAGACCCCCTATCCTCCCACATTGTCTAACACTTCATCAGTGAAAGGTGTCGGAAATGGGTCATGAAGTGATGCGTCGTTGAGTTTGTGCAAGTCGACACAAATCCTGATTTCTCCTTTGGTTTCCTTTCTTGCATGACCATGAGACTAACCCATTCGCTTTCTTCTACTGGCTCAATGATGGCTGCTGCTAGCACCTTATCAATTTCATCCTTAAATTTTTCTTTATAGTGGTGATTCAATCTGTATGGACAATGCTTAACTGACCTAGCATCCTCTTTCAATGGTATGCGCATGACTCCCAAATCTCCTACTATTCCCTTCATCTCTGTGAACTTAGTGGGAAATAGGTCTTGATAGTTATGTAAGAGATCTGCGATGTGTCCTACTGTTTCATCATCCCAATAGTTTCCAATAGAGGAAAACTTAGGCTCTGTTTCTATGCCAATATTGATCTTTTTAATCTTGATAGGTTCTATGATAGCTGGAATTTCTATTCTGGGTCCATCAACGTCGTGAGTCCCTTCTGACTCGGGAATGTTGACACTGCGAGGATTCTCATCCTCATCATCTGGTTCTGCTGCGAAGTTGTAACATTCTAGCGCATGTTCCAACTTGCTGGCCCAATCAGGCTAAGCAGGCACTGATAGGGTACAGTCGTGTTGTGCACCTGCTCAACAGCCTTCTAAAATCATTATTGCATCAAACAAAATCCCATTTTGTTTGATGAAATGTCTTAAGTTTAGAAGGGATAAACTCAGCTACTGAATGGTGGACTTTTCTCTAGCTACTGATTTATTGAAATACTGCATCTCAATTGAACAAATCTCATGAGCAACCTTAGAACGATGATGTGAATGGTTTTTGAGTTATGGTTTGGTCGATATTATCCCTAGGAGTATTGATCAAAATTTGCGGTTATAATGTAAACTTACTAGTCCATGCTTTAACAAACATTATAGTGGATATGTTCTATTACAGGCTTAAGAATATGTTATGATATCATGTTCATAGCCTTCGTCTAGCAACGATGCAATGGTGATTAACGACGGTCGATTGAACATAAATATATTATTCTTGGGTTTATCCTAATGTTTGTCGAGATATGAATCGGGTAAGTCAGATGAATTGATTTCCAAAGGTATCATTGGGATTATGTTTTCGTTCGCCACCTTTGAGATAGAACTGAATGCACGATGCGCGAAATATCTGGCATGAGTCACACTCCTGGGAAATTTACAGTGCAATGATATCACTCGTACCTCTCTTCCCTCCACGTCTCAGTCTCTGTACGTAAACTCGGTCGTGGCGGTTGGTTATTGGAACGTCTGTCATGCGTACAACTCATCCACCCTGGTCATTTAAGTTGGAAGAGATTATGATAGAATCGGGTTTTAACACTTCGGCCGTCGTTATTGCTCGCCATTTCAAACTATGATGGCTCCGACTGTGTTGAACTTACAGGGGTTTTACCTGCGTCCAAATGTATTTTTCTCCCTGTATTGTTTACAGTTACCAGGTTTTGGGTCTAAGTGCTCTCGGTCCATGTCTCTGTCACTAATTATCTGGTGGCAGGTTTGCTGTGCGCATTGTCTTGCCCGCAGGTTGACAGGGATGGCCCCTGTTATACGATTCGAGCCCGACGAATTAACCCTGCTGGAGTCAAACTATGATTTGTTACACAAGGTCAAGGAGGTAGGATGGTTGCATTTCCTGCGGAAGTTTTCCAATTCAAACCCGGAGGTTACCCGGGTTTTCGCCATGTCGTTGATGAACTATCAGGTCGAGGTAGGAGATCTGTGTTTCAGGGTGGATGAAATGTCTGTCGCCCATGCGACTGGTCTGCCTTTGACAGGACAGAGATGGTTTAAGTATCAAAAAATGGAAATCACAGAGTGGCGCAGCTTGCTGAAAAACCCAACACAGGAGGTCTTGTTTCGCGCCGGTGTCGCACGTAAGTATTTTCGTAAGGAATGGAGACCTGTTCTCGATTTAATTCATAGATATCTTACCTGTGAGGGTCGACTGTCATCGGCTTATGTGTATCACCTTCGCTTAATGGTAGCTTTTATAGGGTTTCAAATTAATCTTTCCTATTACCTCTTGCACAGCTTGTTTAAGATGTCAAATGCTATCAAGAAAGGGCCGAAGCATTTAAGCCATAGTTTATTCCACCATGGTCTGGTTCGCATTTTGGTTGAAAGTGAATTGGTAAAATCGGGTCGGTCTTGGGAACAATTTGTAGAAGTTAATGGCTTTTCGAAATTCTGCCATTGTATGTTTGGTAACCCTGCCGACTGTGGTAAGCATAGGGTTTTGGGTTCGGCTTCGTCGAATCAACCTACACCAGACCCTGGTCCTAAGAATGTGGAACCCTCTCGAGTACCTGTGGTTGACCCGGATAATGTTAGTCCTGTGCCTTTACGTCCTACTCATAGTAAAGAAGATTCAGGTTTGTCGCCTGTCACGCCATCAAGCGCTGGTGACAAAGTTGGTAGTCGTCGGGGAAATGTGCCTAAGCCTAAGCCAAGTAGGAGATTGACCCGAAGCATGGCTAGGGCCAAAATTGTGAAAAGGTCTGAGAATGATAAGACTCCTGTTGAGACAGTGGTAATCGACGATGAGGAGATTACACTGTCTGCCCATGAAAATGATAACATTGTCTATCCTGATACAAGGACCGATTCAGCCGAGCCAAGTCACCCGGTGACTGTTCAAGAAAATTCTTAGATACCCTCTGTTTCGGTCGAGACCCAGCCAGCCCAGCCTGAAGTTGATATTACGCCTGAGTCTAAAAGTCCACCAGTCGTGGATAAGGAAATCTCAGAGGCTCGTGTTGATTACGTGACTGATTCAGTCATGAATGAAAAGTCAGTCAAAGCGACTTCGGTTGTTTTACATGAAATCGGGGAAGCCATTCACCCCATGTTTGTTAATTGTCTACTGGATAGAGTCCGTGTAATGGAGAAAAAAATAAGTGAAATATCTGCCAGTAGAGATTTGTTAAAAATTGATAATCAGGGTTTGAAAGAAAAGATAGACGCCAGCGAAAAGCATCTGTTGCGATTAAAAAACCATAAAAACAAGCTTATAAGGCGTGTCCTTAGACTACAGGACCAAAACGAAAGAAATGAAGAAAAGCTACGCGAGCTTAACGCTCAAATTGCTCTAATGCAGTTTAAGGCACCTTCGCCCAGTCACTCCAGTGGAGTAAACATCCAGGTTTTCCATGCCCCGGTTAATATATAGTGGTTGATGACATGTTGTTCTATTGCTGAATTTCAGGTAATTTGTTCTGTCAAGATCATTGGTTTATGATTCGGTTCCATATATTTTTATAATATTCTGAGTATCTTTCTTGTTTATCGCAGATATTAACGAGGAGATATATTCCCCTGATTTTGAGGATATCAGTATGTGTATGATCCCTGCATTTCTGGAAGCGAATCGAGGATTGGAGAATTGGTCTAACAGGTTCTCATGTTTTGTTTCATGATCCTATATGATAGGTGAACGATTATGTGTTAAAAGAAACACGACAGGTTTCACTTGTCGTTTTCTTTTAACGATTAGTTAGGGATCGTGAAGATCTATTTTTCAATATTAAGCATGCTATTATGGGAAAAGGAAATGTATTTAATAGACTGATAGGCAACGTAGAGCGGGGGGGGAGGATACTATTGGGAACACAAATACTGAACTGCTAGTTCTTACTGGTTGGGCTGCTTGGCGGTTTGCTGCCAGTCGTCATGATGTTTTGGACTGGTGATGTTGGATTCACGTTTATTAAGTTTTAAAACTTGTTTGCGTTTAAGACATCTTTTAGTTGCTGGTATTTGTGTTTCTTATGTTTCTATTTTCGTTATAATTCGTTTTTTATCAATTATGCGAAAATAATTTGTTAAGTATTCACTGCCTTGTTTTTCAGCTATATTGGTATAACATATCTTGCATTCAATAATTTATATTATTGGTACATGGTAGTTGATGGTGTGTGTATTAATGTGCAGTCTTTAAATTTCTTTAATATTCTGCAAATATTATCATACAATGCATTTACCAGTATTTGTTGAGATTCAGATTTAGTCAAATCGTGCTCCCGATCGGGATAGGTGTTAGATTAGAACTTAGGATTTATTTAATTCTCGTTTCTTGCATGATACTAAATTGTTAGTCTGATTACATACTTTTTTTCAAACACATCTTTAATTTATTCCTTCATGTAATTACTGTGTATTTGTATATATCATTAACAGTAATTGTAACATATAACTTTTGTTTATGAATTGTGCTGTATATATATAACAACAAGTTGTTTATAGTAATCTCACATAACAGTAGTTTCAATCCGAGTTTAATCCTTGTGATCATAAGATTAACACCCACTAATCAGTAGCACTAATTAGTCTCTTAGGATCTCAGGCCAACAGAGCCTCTAAACCTATTGGGAACGACTACTTGAAACAGCTTGGAACCTGTCCTAAGGATCCCGGAATGGGTCGTTTTCCCCCGTTGCGGGCATAGTCAAATACGCCCGTCAACAATGGCGCTAGAAGGAGGGCTAGCATAAAATGGCTGATGACAACAACCCTGGTAACAAGACTAATCAGCCAACTACCCCTCAATTACAATCAGGTGCTCAGCCACGAACTCGTCTCTCATCACGAGTAAATGAAACCCCAGTGAGTGACTCTGTTCGAAATCTCATATCTCAATTTAACTCTCCTGTTCCTGAACAAATTGACCAATACGAACAAGCCATCAGTGAATCCCAGAGAATATTAACAAGGGCTTATTCTAATCTCACTGGACGTCTGCCCACTGAATTACCCCTTCCACAGATTACTAGGCCTCGCACTCATCACCCTGAACCTGTCTTCGAAGAAAAAGGGCCATCTGGAACAAACATTAATCAGCCTTCATCTTCTGTAGGACCATCGGTTTCGGGAGGATTCGGTCGACCACCGTCGCCACCTCCTTCGTCTAGTATTCCTCAAAAACCACCCTCACCACCTCCGACTCCTAGGAACATGGCAGCTGCCAATCCACCAAACCCTATGCCTTGGATGGCCCAGGATGCTGTTGCTGTCCCTGGTGTCCAGCATCCTTTGCCTAAACACCCTGAGAAACTTTTGCCTAAGTTCAACCCTGAGTCGAAGGAGCCAGCCGAAGATCACATCAAGAAATTTATGCTGGAAGTCCAGCTCCTAGACGTTGAACATGAAGACGTCGTATGCCGACTGTTTCCCTACACGTTTGAAGGAAAGGCTTCAACATGGTATTTTTCCTTGACAGCTGGATCCATCACCAGCTGGAATGAATTTGAAATCGCATTTGTAAACAAGTTTGGGGATTACAAGTCTCCGGCGGTCTTAGTGTCTGAACTGTCTAAAATTCGCATAGAACCTAAAGAAAAGGTTAAAGACTTTAACCAACGCTTTTTGACCTTAAGGAATAGAATTCCCGCTACTTCAAGACCCACTGAGGATGTAACAATTGAATTTTACACTTCAGCCTTGCCTGGAAAAATAGCTATGTTCGTCCGGCAAAAAGCCAAACTCACTTTAGCTGAAAATTTCGAAGAAGCAATTAAGGTTGAAAAGGATGTGTTTGCCACAAAAGCGAATTCCGGAGTGGATACCGAGTCAACATCTTCTTCTCGTAATAAGATCGACAGTCCTGCCAAAACTACAACCGGTCCTGATAAAAGAAGTCAAGATGCTTTAGATTTGGATAGTCTTCAACGAGTCATCAAAAAACTTTCTAATGAGATCATAGACTTAAAAAAGGGCACTTTTGATAATGCCTCAAATAAAGAACCACCCAGACAGTTATTTAGAAGACCTTTTCAGAACCCACCTGCAAAACAAAATTCACCCTCTGAAGCCAATAACATTGAGGAAATTAACAGTTTTCTCAAAGCAATAGTTTCAGATCTAGAAACGACAACTGAAATTGAAACTCAGTCTTCAGGACAGAAGTCTCAAGATAAACAAGACACCAATGATAACACTGATAATAAACCACCCAATGTCATCAGTCATTTTTGGGATACCTCGGAATTAACTGATGACGAAGAGGTGGCTGTTGTCAATGTGAATCAGCATCAGCATAACACCAGGAGTAAAAAATATCAGCCTTCAACTAAACCTGCCACAACTACCCCAGATAATAGCTCAGCTGCTAAGGACAAAGATCAGCCTGTGATCAGTAAATATGCACCTTCCCTTGAGTTAGAATATGATTTGATTGAAGACTTAAAGAAGAGCAGGGCTAATATTTCACTATATGAACTCATAAAAATACCTATAATTCGTGAGAAAATGGTACAAGGGGTTTCCCCAATTAAAACTGGTAAGAACTCTTCCAATCAGAATAGTGCTGTTAGCAATGCTCAAAAGTCTTCAGTCAATGCATCATCAATAGGGAAAAAATCTGATTCTTCAACTCCACCCTTTTTGCTTTCGTTTGAAATATTTAATCGCAAGGTACATAACTGTATGATTGACTCAGGGGCATCCAAAAACGTCATGCCTTACTCAGTGTGTAAAAGGCTTAATGCTGTTCCCCAGCCTTGCGATACTAGTATTGTACAGTTAGATCGTTCAAACGTTAAAGTAATAGGTAAGCTGAAGGAAGTGCTGATTAGGCTAGCTTCCAATCTCCAAGTGCATTTTGTTATCGATATTATTGTCGCTGATATACCAGAAGCATATGGTTTATTCCTGAGCAGGGATTGGTCGCAGAAACTTGATGGATATTTCGCGACGGACTGGTCACACTTATGGATACCTTATAAGGGTCAGCCGAACAAAATCAGAATCGATAGAGAACAATATATGAAACATACCGTCACCGAAATTGACGATTCAAATGAACCTGTTCTGTTCACCGATACCATATTGGGTAATTATATGGTTGACTCGTTCTTTGGCGATTTAGAATCTGAATTTTCAGAAATTCCTGATTTAAATCAGCAGTCTGAAGTCTGTCATTTTACACAAGTTCCACCTGAGATCTCAGTCTCAGATACATCACATTTGGACCTCAATGACGGTTTGTGGTCTCTTTACTTTGATGGTTCCAAGTCAAAAGAAGGTGTCGGTGCAGGGTGTTTGCTGATTGACCCATGTGGAAAAAGGTATTTCGTTGCTTGCAGATTAGAGTTTGATTGCACAAACAACATCGCTGAGTATGAAGCCCTCATACAAGGGTTGAAGAAAGCGATTGATTTGGGAGCCAAAGCCTTGGTAGTCTTAGGAGATTCCGAAATCGTTGTTCGTCAGGTACGTAATACAATACACTGCATAGCAGGACACTTGAGAAACTACCAAACTGAGGTATGGAATTTGCTGTTGGCATTTGAGGCATTTAATATAAGTTCCATTCCTCGCTATTTAAATCAGGAAGCTGATCTTTTGGCTAATGTATCTTCAAGATTGATCCCCTCTGAAGGGATTCTTACTGATGCTTTCTCGGTTGAATTGCTATTCAGACCTTCTATTCCTGACAACATTACAAATTGGAGAGTCTTTGATGACGACCAACAATTAATAGACTTTCTGACTCTTAAGGATACCTTCAAGGATGCAGTCTGCGATGAAAGGACCCACGATGAAGATCTGCTTAATTTTGCGGTAATCCCCAAGCCTTGTTCAGTTCAAGAGTCCCTTGATCAGGTTAGGCCTCTTCCCAGGTCAGTCATCAAGCTGGAAAAGTTTTACGACTTAAGGGACAAATTCAAAGCTGCAAAAAATACTAAAACTAATAGCTCCATCATGCAATCTGATATTGTTAATCTAGGAACGGAGCAAATCCCTCAATCTGTAAATTTGGGCAGCACTTGTATTGCTCAAGAACGAACAGCCTTTATCAAACTCTTTAGGGAATTCAAAGACATATTCTTATGGACCTATGATGACTTGAAAACATTTGATCCCAATATCATGCAACATGTCATTCCTATGAAACCAGAGGCTAATC